>CM060951.1:30471072-30486072 GCA_030765055.1 Mantis religiosa | reverse complement strand
ATAGTTTGTAGAGGAATGTACGTTTTGTGCATGTATTGCATACTTTAAGATCATAGTTACATATGCGAATGCATTCCATAAAAAAATTAGAGTGTGTCCTTACCACGTGATACAGAATTACAACGAAATATTCTGCACACCTGTTAAGTGTACTAGTGTGCTATATTCTGTAAAGTATATCATTCCTAGCCTCTAATTTGTTATTGGATAATAAAAGGCTACATTTGGACATAACTGATGCAAATAGAATCATATTGATCCTCTTAAAGGAACTAAAATGGATACAAACAGATAAATATGTACCACAGGAATTATCGTTTAACGGTGTTAAGGCAGATTAAAAACTCTCATTAAGGATCATAAAGGATGTTACCTCGGTCACATAGACAAATCGGTTGTTGGAAACCAATACTTGCATTTAGATAAACGCAACATGTTTCAGGAAAGAATTCCTTGGAACAACTCTGAAATATTCAACTAGGCCATGAAAGTGTATGATCAGAGAATAATAACAACGATTGTTGTTTTTATGCACCTCTGGTCTGGCTAACACAACAATCATCTGCCCCAAAGAACAAGTTAATTTTCGTCACTCCTACCACCTCAACAGTATAATCTCCTATGAACCATCTTCCTCCTCAACGAAATCTGCAACCATACTCGACACATCCCTCATTTGCCCCTTGCAACTCGGATTTCTCTTGAGGTGACCAATGCGTTGCCTTCAGACCAAACGAAAGGGCTGAAAGGGCTCCCTGACACCGGAACTACTCCCTCCTAGGCGCTACAAAGCTTTCACAAACTGCTTCTGCACAACCACAACACAACGAATCTTCCTGTAGCCATAAGCCATCTTGAAACATTCCTCCCAACCATCAAGTTGCAGACAGCAGCCCTTAACCAACTTCATCGCAAATGGCAACATCCATAGGCTCTAGACAAATTTACAACTAAACAATTAATCAAGAATTTAAAAACAAAATGAACCCGCATTGTCAGCCTGTACCCACCTCCTCCCAAAGATTCACAGTTACATAGATACACAGTTAAATTTTGTTACTATGCCTCTTCTCAACATCCGATCTGTGTTGCTTATCTCCATCTCGTTAGATTATCGGCCGTGCTGCGTAGCTACGAGTCGCCTACGAGTGTTGCCGCTGAGCGCTAGGTAGCGCTAGTACCGCTTGTAGAGGGAGCAAGAAGTTCTACAATTGAATAACGCAGCGCCGGGAAGGACTGGCTCCGACGTTTCGTCTGAGAGGCTCGTGGACAAGAAGAGGGCTTCCGACAGGGATCTCGGAGGCACAACATTACAACGTTCTCTTCGACCCTTCTTAGGTAGGAACATTGGGACAACACTGTTTGGCTTCGCTTATGTATGTAAATTTTCAACACACCTTCTACATTTTTATTCCAAATTTTTCCTATGTTCTGTCGGGTCATGTCCGCCTCGGTAGCGTGGTGGTAAAGTGTCTGCCTCACGTTCAAGAGGTCCCGAGTTCGAATCTCGGTCAGGGTGAGTTACCTGGATAAGGTTTTTTCCGGGGTTTTCCCTTATCCTAAAAGACGAATGTCGGGTAACTCTAAGCTCTATGGACCCCGGGCTCATTTGAGCATCATTTCAACCATTCCATTCATCGTCCGATATGACTTAACGTTGGAGGACGTAAATTACAAAAAAAAAGACAAATCTCGAGGAGTTAGGAAATTTAGAACAGAAAAAGAAACCGTGCATGTATAAGGTGCATGTGCAGGTGCATATATCTCAAAAAGTATAAAAGATATTCACACAAAATTTGTAGTTGTTATTTGTCAATGTTCCTTGAACACATTGGCTAACATTAATGTTCATGTGATTTACAAAACAGATGAAAAAATATTCAGTCTTGGTTAATTGATGGAAATTAATCATTTCTCCACACTAGCCGTGTATGCGAGAGCCCCCTGTGGTCTGCCGGGGTAATATATGAGTCAAATGGAGAATTTAATGTCAGGACGGCACGTTGGCCATTGTAGCTCAATTGGTTAGAGCGACTGGACGGAAACCAAGAGATCTGTGGTTCAAATCCCTGCCATGGCATTGAATTCTTCATGTTGACTCTATCTATCAAATATTCAGTCCTTTAAAATATTATCTTTCGTTTTTACTCAAAACTAATTAATTTCTCATGTGCATAGTATAAACTATATGTGATCTTCATTTAACCGATATTATAAGACTGTATCTTAGGTTATTTAGGATAAAACTTGGTGCATGTAGCTTTAAATTCCTACAAGTAAAGTGCACCTGAAATATAGAGTGCAATATTTTTTTCAGGACACACGGTGTGATTTATGTCCCTTTTGCATGGACCTAGGTGAACGTATTTAAATATTATACAGTAGTTAAATGCACATATCCTTATACAGTAATCATACCGAATTTCAATTTCTGATAACTTTTTGTTTTCTATATATTCAATTTTTAATATTGGTAAAAATTAACTTTGTCTGGGTAAAAGTAACCTCCCAGTGACCTTAAATATCATAATAGTGCATACCATCAATAGATTGTAACTTTGTGGGTTCGTGAAATTAAAAGTCCAATTGCACGGACTCAAAATGTTCTTTATTTCCACCGAATTACAGTTGGAACACTTGCCGATTACACAGAATTACGTAGCGCACACAATTACAATTCACCAGTTCGTCCGTCACAATTCCACTGCACGCTCACAGTTACGTACACTCCTCCGATGCACGTACACAGTCTTCCAGTCCGTTTTCTCACTGGGCGCTCCTCACGGCTGCTCGCGAAGAACTGACTGACTCGCCAACTACAGGCCTTATATAGAGAGGATCGCCGTTTCTGGAGGATTCGCGGCGAGCACAATTATCCCAAGGTTTCAAGACGTCTGGTGGGAGGGGAAAGAGACGGTACAGGGCTTGCGCCGCGCCCCTAATCATCCCTTCAGTTAGTGACACGAGACAAATGGGTAGGCGTGGTCGGATGCTTCCCGTCTGGCCCTACTGCCGGTCGGTTCTATAGGGAGTTCCGACGTTTGGGTTACACTAGTTGATCTGTTATATATCTTCCAATAGAAAAAATAACATTATTTCTCTGAATTTCTTCGAATGCATTTATAAAAATCCCTAAAAATGTAGATTTGAAATCGGTGAAAGATATTGGTCTTATGACATGACGAAATATTATAAAATAAATTGAACGAGAAACCATACCCTGTATCATTGAAGTATTTAAATCATAATATTAAACTTTATATCCGTTATTAACTACTGTATTACTGTGACATTTGTCACTTGTGGTTAAGAATGAGTAACTGGGGAACTAAGGTTTTTATATACAGGAAAAGTGGCTATAAGCTTCCTAAAGTACCATGAAAATATCCTGAAACGTCTCGAAAATGGATAAAAATTCCATAAGCTTTGAAAGGTTAGTAATTGAAGCACTTGTTTTACTTATATTTAAATCCAGATCTGTTCGTTAATTTTTCTTTCCAGCACTTATATTTCAATTGTTTATAGGATTCAGTAGCTAAGCTACGTTATTTCTGTTTCGTGTTCTACGTCTGCCCCTTAAATTTGTAGCTATCCCTTTTATTGCCGCTTCTTCCTGCTGCTTCCTTTTCTATTTTCTGTTTTCCTCAGCCTAGATATATCTTGCTTTCTCCCCTTGAATAACCACCGTCGTCACTCTCAGCTTGTCCTTCCGCTCTCTCCGCTGCTGTATCACTCTTTTTCAATTACCTCTTGTTTTGGAGCGAGGACTGTGTGCATGCAAACTCTTGCTTCAAGCGGAACACTTCTTATTTACAGACGTCAGAACCCTATTTATTATGCTTCGTGAGGACTTGCGATCACGTATGACAGTGCTCCTACTGCAAGAGCACTACGGAAATAAACTAGGTATCTCAGACAAGTAAGTATTCAGCTTACGTCATTGTGCTTATATAGTCGCTATATGATGCTTTGAAATTTCCCTCTTTTTCCGTGTTTAGACTTGAACCTGTGACACATAACTTATTGTATGTATACTCTTTCCAGATGTAATAATGTCTTCTGGACAGCAATATGTCATACATCGGCAGGCGCGAGAAAACCTGTCATATAGACACACGCAGCTTCCAATTGCTCTATTTGTGTTTCGTAACTCACTGTACAGCAAATTATTATGCCTTTCCAATGGGAAGAATTCTGGAGTCCAGCTAATCAGATGCCGTATCACACTCTGCGTTGCCAGCCAGAGGTCCAGAGGTAGTCCTGGTCGGGCGGGGCAATTTTTCTTTTTCCCCGTCCGGGTGTCTTTTACCGCAGTACCTAGCCGCTTTGCGGCTTAACCTGCGAAGTGAGTCAAGTTTGGTTGCATTTTGTTCTGCTGGCGGTAGGTTTTTGTTTGTTTGAGATTTGGTGTTAACTGGTTGCCCTTGAGTGTTCTCTGAAGGTGGGTTTGTTACTTTCTCCTGTTGGGGGAGGATCTGTTTTAGAGCTTTTGCCCCGTTTTGAGTACGGGTGGCCTGACGCTTGAAGCCATCAGGTGTTATGTGAGTTTGAATAAGTTTGGGGTTTCCCTTGGGTTAACCAAGGGGCCCCAAGACGTCTCTAGGGAGTTTGTATGATGGCAAGCGTCTTTGGTCCCTCTGTTCATACCTGCCCAGTGAGTTCACCAAAGGGTTGCCATGGGTTTGAATTTTGTCGTACATTGAACGAGCCCTCTCTCGAATGACGTCGACAATGTACGGGATGTTCGAATGTTCATGAAGGATATGGGCGGGAAATCTCCAGTCAGTATCGTAGATGACCCGTAGCGCCCTGTTCTGCAGCGTCTGGAGTCTGACGAAAGTGGTATTTGCCACTGTTCCCCAGATCTCACAGCCGTACAAAATCATGGGCGGGATGATCGCCCGATACAGCTGGAGTTTGAGACGGATTGGCATGGTTGAGCGGAATATGGGATATAGGTTCCTGAGCGCGACGTGCCCAAGCTGGACCTTGCCCTTGACGTGCGGAGCGTAAGTTAATTTGCGGTCCAGCGTCACTCCGAGATACTTCGCCGTTTGAACCCATGGGATTCCACGACGCCGTAAAACGAAGTTCTGCTGCAACCGATTGGCTCTGGTTTTCGCCAGGAGAGTCGCAGAGCTTTTCTCCGGGTTAATCGCCATTCGCCATTTTGCGCTCCATTCGCCAATGGCCCGGAGCTGGGTTTGGATCTGCCGAAGGCTATACCTTGGGTTTCTGTTGACTGCGAAGATCATTAGATCGTCCGCGTATTGACAGGTGTGGGTATTGTGGTGTGTAGGTATGTCAGCCATGTAAGCTGCAAAGAGTGCCGGCGACAGCACGCTGCCTTCCGGCACTCCAGCGCCAATGGGCCGCTCGGTAGACAGCTTCCCCTCCAACTATACTCGGAAGCTTCGGTTTCCGAGGAAACCGGCCACCAAGGGAATGTATGGACGGGGAATTTCATGCTCCAGTTTGTAAATAAGTCCTTCATGCCTTGTTACCCCACTCCTTTTATATTTCCCCCTCCCTCGCACACTCTTACAACATACAGATCTACTTGGCGCTAGATGTAAGCGTAAGAAAATTATATTTTACAAACGTTTACAGTGATGCATTTGCCAAAATCAAATTCGGAAAAAGCATTTTTGCAAATGATGTATATTTTTGAATACTATAACTATAACTAAAGTTTATGAATTACCTGTTTTAGTAATTCAAAGGAACTGCCAGTGGCTCATCCATATAGGTGTCAAAGTCACTTTCGTTAAGAGACAATTCGTCATTGTCACTGTCTTCATCGTCCGAATCTTGCAAATCTATGATTATAGATTCCAAAATCTGGTCACGTGTTATTTCTTTCTTAAAATCCTCTTCTTTAAGGTTTCCTGCTTACCTTACGCAGTTTTCCAAGTCCTGTTGTGTTACCTTGTCAACTTCTTCGTGAACAAGTCGTTCAAAGTCCGTCAGTTTAAAAGTATTATTTATGTTTGCAAACCCCCTTTTTATTTGAGCCCACACCAACTTAATTTGATTATATTGGCAGTGGTAAAGTGGGAGGCGTATTACCTCGAGTCCTATATCAATTGGAAGTTGATCCAGCTGATACACTTTTTCCGTGTTTTTAAACGGAAGTACTCCTTGCAATAACTCATTTTTAGTTTCTGTTTCCGCCAAATTTGTGAAGAACGTGTACACCTTAAAAATAATACTTGGAATCTGACTTTGCAACACCTGCCTTTTTGACTCACTACTAAATTCACTGCAGGAAGCCATTGCACTATTTCACTCTTACTCTACTGTTGTGTTAATTACTGGATGGTATTGATCTGAACTCTCCAGAGTAAATAAACACTTCTTATTCAGCATTCATTCATAAACATAAGCATACAGCATTCCACAGGCTAACAGGAAATGAAGTGTTTGCTCTTTCTCGAATTTAACACCTTGACTTATTCACAGTAATTCTTTTATCCGTCATGTCAGTAGTTTAAATTTCAGTTCTGAGTAATTAAAAGTATATGCACATACATACACACCAGTCATTTTAAACTCTCTAGAGTAAATAGAGATTACGAACCATTTATAAACAAAGATATAACGTGACCAGACACGTTCTGCCAGGGCAGCAGGAAATTTATTGTTTCCTCTCGCTCGGACGGCTTATTCAAAGTAATTCTTTTATCACGTCATGTCAAACATTCACGTTTCACTTCTGAGTAATTACAAATATACGTACACGCATACATGCCAACCAATAATTATATTCATACAGTGCTTACGTCGTGATTTATTGTTGTAATGCAGGCAATAGTGTTATTTATTTGTATTAGAAAAACTATTTGAGCTAAAAATATAGGTTTTTCATGGTTATGTTAGATACATTACTCTCTACCTTCCAGGTAGATCAGGTTTGGCAAAATATGAATTTTTGTCTTAGCGTGAATAGTAGTTCATACAGATTGATTAGGCTGGAGCTCGTCACACACCACCTAGCGGGAATGCAATACGACAACACCACAGGATTCTGATTGGTTGCTCACCTAGTAGTGCTCAATGACAAACACGTTCCCATTTGAAACTCATAGTATTAATATTTCACTCTTCTAGTAGACCAGTTAAGACCCTATAATACACGAACACAGCGCTGGTCATCTAAAGGTCGATACGCGTCAACGGTCTGTCGGGTAACAACACTAGACTTCTCTTCTTCACCACAAGAACTTATAAAATAGAATATTATTTTTAGATGTCATTGGAAATAAATTAAAATGAAACTATCTCTTCTATCATCAAAGACTTTGTCATGATACCTTGATAATTTTGTATTGAATCCGATCTAGATAAGATATCTACAATAAAAAGATGAAAAACATTCTTTATGTTTCTACTGGAAATTATTGACTGGTACATTAAGGATTTTATAAATGTAAATAATGTTATTCCTTAAATTGAATGCATAATTCAAGGAAACAAAGTTGCATTAAACCATAAATTAATTTCCATCAATTAATCTAATAGTGGTATGAAGTATGAAGCATGGGACTTAAATACTTACAGCAAGTAAGTCGCCACAAAAAGGTAGGTAAACTTGTGCGTGTCAGAGCACCAGAGGTTGCTGCGTATAACAGACACAAAGTAATATTTGGGAGACGTGTTTAAGGTGTCAATTGTTACAAAGACATCGTGTTTGTAACTTAGTAACATTTAAATGAGTTTTAGTGAACTTCATTTTGTGTCGGTTTTGTAATAATGTGCCAAAAGTGCTCCATGGAGACCAAAATATTTGAATTTCATGCCTAGCTTACGTTATTCTGGCTTATTTTGTTTCGATAAAAATATTGATTACCCGTAAAGCAGATAATCTTTTTATTTACTAAATATTTAAGACCAAGATGATTTTATTTTTATCTCGTAAAGCTAAGTGCACCATTAGCTGGTGTAATATCATATCGGCAACCTATGTGGAATTGGTCAAGCGGTCACTTTTCATAGAGCTGGCTGGTTATATTCCTCCCATACCTTAAACATTATACTAGAATCATAATTTAACCTAATTAAAAGCCATTAATTTTGGTGCAGCTGTTGCCAATTGTCCACTGCGGCCTAGGCTACCATATAATTTAATAACAGCTTGTTGTGGCACATTTAATACTGCAGCTTTCGACATTAAAATATGCCTCTCATTAAAACACTCTGGGGTAGAAGGCAATTTTAAAGGGCAAAATGGGATCCTAGTTTTAATTTTGTTTAACGTATTTATTTTGTAATAGCGAACCATTTATATATTTTATCCTTAATTTCTGATGACCAGTGTGCGTAACCAGCCGTTAAAAACATGCCCCAGGGAGTAATGTACCGGGACGTATTCCACCCCCAGGATTTTTCAGCCCCTAGAAACATACAGAAATAATAAGCTTATAAAAATAATGACAACATTAATGTCTGCTGTTAGCACACTAGTGGAAAAATACCAAAGTAGAGTTAACACTCCATGCCAGGGTGATATTTCATATAGGGTGGTCCAGAGCAATTTATTTCGAAAAAAAAAAAGGACTTTAAACGTTCCAAACATATTTATAGTTAAAATTTCACTTTAACTAGATTTTATCAATCATGGTTAGAATTCGTGGTCAGCAGCATTTCGCTTTAAAATTTCAGTCAGGAATGAGGGTTAAACCGGGTACCATTAGCCATAATTCCTCAAAATAAGCAAATATCACAGTAAACGTTTTTATTAATTGTATATCGTTCAAGAAAAATAATACAGTAAACAACATGCAAATAAAATAATTACGTAAATTAAATTACTTAAACACCTCGTATAATGTGTTGTAGTAACATATAAATACATAATTCAATATATAATATAATAATTTCATATATATAATTATATATAATAAACGTCAGATGTCTCAGGCTTTTTGTGTGTAATTTTACGTCCTCCAACGTTAAGTCATATCTGAAATGGGTGAAATTATTCTCAAATGTGTTCAGGATCCATGGAGCTTACCCGACATTCGTTTTAAGAATGAGGCAAAACTCCGTAAAACCCTTATCTAGCTTTTGATTCCCAAAAGACCAAGGTTCGAACTCGAGGGAGGGTGATATATATATATATATATATAAACTCAATTTCAATTACCAAGATGAAAGGTCAAATGCACTAGGAGGTGGGGTAAAATGGAGGGACGGGATGTTGAAAGGATGACATCCGTCATGGTAATCGAACCAATGACCTTCCTCATAAAGATTCTCTAGGGAGATAAATGGACAATTATGATTAAAATTTTCCATATGTTGAAATCAATGCGTAAGCTATGAGAACTCAAAATTTACAAAATACATGATGGCCAACTCTGAAAATTGCAAAGGAAAGGATTTCTTAGAATTTAGTAAAAATTAATATTGGACAGCATGTGAGACAGAAGCATTTTGTGGTCGTGAAGCAGGCAGGACTAAGTTTCAAAAATAGAGCGAAAATTATTTTAAAATATTATTGTTATATATAATTTCCGTCTGACGTAGAACTCAGGACCTAAGTGTTCTGAGTAGCAAAACCTAGGTATTTCTCGGAGTTTGCAAAATCACATGAACAAGTATCAATTTTCTATTGGCTCTTAACTATCCCCACTTGAGATCAGTGTTCTGAATTTCCAGTTTCGGACCTAACATTAGAGACGCCTTCTCTAACGGTCGGTTGCAAAAATTTATGCGAAGGCATGTAGTCTGCGCGACGGTCAAAATCTTATAGCCCGTTGTCAGAAGCACGCATGGGATTTTAACAATGAGTTGGTTTCCGACTGGAAGGTGCCATATTTTCCTTGAGGGCAAAACAGACAATAGAGTAGGGTTGCTTGTTTACAGGGATTGCAAAGGGAATTTACCTTCGCAGAGTGGCCTTGTCACTGTGGCGGTCTCCGGACTATATGCTAGCATTATGGCATATGTCTATTCTGGTATACGTCATTTATTTATATTTATAAATCTATCAATTATTTATATTTATTCGTTTGTGTCAATGTCTTTCTGATATCAGGTTATATATCGTCTCAGTGTTCCTAGGTGACAGGGGCTGCGTCCGCATGCACAATATCTAAACCAAAAAGAATAATGCCATAGATATAATTGCTAATCTATTGATGTTGCCAAGTTTCACGAGTGTAATTAAATTGACATTAGAATGCATGGAATAGCCAAATGTCACCAAATTTATGCTGAAGATTATAGCGGTTGGTAGCTCCGTGAGCTATTTCCACCAAGGAATGTTATGGCCCATTTGATGCTTTGAAGCAGGTGGGCATGAATCCACAATATGCGACCTGACCTGTTGCATGGAATTCTACTGATCAGAGCAAGGGAATATCTGGCGTATTTCTCTATGTTGACAATAATATTAAGATATTTGGTTACGAAACTACTGAATTATAAGAAAATAAGCGACATTAATACTCACATATGGATAAGGCCCTTTGCAGAAACACAGAATCATCCTCGAAAATTACCTGCAACAAAATAAGTAGTCATTTTATTCCGGAGAACTAGCTAATTTAAAAGGAAAATCTAATTCACTATCCAAAATCTTAGGGCTACACATTCATCATGCTTCTTTAGTCTGCTAATGCTGAAAAAAATTTCATCCAATTGTGAAACTCTTGAGAAAAAAAAAGGCCTTCCGATTTACTTCTTAAAACTATCCCCAATAACTGGCCAAAGCTTCTTCACTTGTGATTTAAATAACAGTTGAAGTTAAAAAAAAAAAAAAAGACGAAGTTGTATTATCTCATTCACTGCTTTCATGCATGTGAAATAATAGCGCTTCGTATTCATTAAAATACCGTACTGCAAACATTTTTAGGATTAATTTTAAATTATATGTATCCTTTATTGAATGCATAATGAGAACACTAAATATTTTTTGTGGATTACTAGTAAACGTTTTGCATCTATTACATAAAATATAAACTGGAGAATGACATTATAAAATGGATGTGATGGCATCATCAACACACCGACAAAGTACTCAAAACTCATCCAGTCCAGCCTTAGCAGCTCGTTATACTCAAACCAACAAGAGCCCGTCTCTGTGGTGTACCGGTAGCGTGTGTGCCTAGCGTTCCAGAGATCCCAACTTCGAATCGCGACGAGGGCGAGTTATCTGGATAAGGCTTTTTATCGGGGCTTTCCCTTATCCTAAAAGATGAATGTTGGGTACTTATGCTCTATATAATTTCATCCATTTCATTTATCATCCCATATGACAACGTTGGAGGACGTAAAATTAAAAAAAAGGAGAGATAGTTCTAAAAAATGTCTTTGTGTGTATGGTATGAACGTGCACAAAGGCATGGACGTACAAAAGTATGTACTGGATCTGACTTGATACCCTTTTCATATAACAAAAAAGGAAATAACTTCAGACTGAAACATCGCTCCTCATTTTTTCGTTTTTGCAAACCCCCCAAAAAGTGATATCTTCTTCTTTCGATTCATATATTGAAAAGCATTTTTCTCAGGTAACGGGATAAAAGTTTATGCTTTCTAAAGCGTGCTTAAAATTATTGTGTAAACATTTCTTAATTTTAAAGCGTGTACTTTGAATTTTTCCACTGACGATGGGATTGATAAAGAATTGTGTACTTTCTAACTAGTACCTAAGCTTTTCGACACAAAATAAGGTCTTCAAAGATCGAGATGTCAAAACATTCGTATAGGAGAGGAACCAATACTGCCTCATTTTTTTTGAAAAGTTAGACGTATTTTCTTTCCAAATTTAATTTTTTCTTTTAATACAATATCTTGGCCTCAGATAACTCTCGCATAAGCCTGCGGAGCGTTTTACTTTCCAAAATACTTTTTCGGAAGACGAACAGGCATCTCGTGATATATAAGATCGAAAGTTGAAAATACGTAACTCTATAAAATATTATTACTGGAACTCGAAACTTTAACCCCTCTTCAAGCAAATGGCAAACTCGTCCTGGATGTGTCCTCGTGCTGACTGCGACGCATACTGTTTTAGACTGGCCGTTCAACGTGGAGGTGACTTCATGACCACTCTCCGTCGGAGTCTAGTACAAGCACCAACCCTGCTCCCATGGAAGATGATCATGATGATGTTTATGGGCACTCAACTGCAATGGTCATTTTAAACGCCAATAGTGGCACAAACTAGCTAAAATACTAAAACACTAAAAGCCACTCAATACGATAAAACCAAGTTAAAACACCACACAGCGTTATAACACACTAAAATAAAATTTAAAGTCATAAATGCGTTAAAATGTTTAAAATACCTGAATCGGCGGGATGTAAATTCTAAAATTTGTATTTAAAAGAACTTTGGCCACCGAGTTCTCGTCGTCCGCCTGGCTGGCCGGCAGCTGGAGAGACCGGCGGAGACGACCATTCTAAAAGAACATGGTGGACCGAGAGGGCACCACCACAAAGCGGACAGACCGTAGCGGGCGTCTTATGAGATGGCTATGGCTACAAAGGCCGTGGCCGATGCGCAACCGAGCAAGTATTACTTCCTCTCGACGTGAGGCACGACAGGAAGTCGCCCAAGGAACTGGAAGCTCCTTTACCACTCGCAGTTTGTTCCCACGGTGAGCAGACCACTCATCGCGCCAGCACGAGAGTACCGCTCTGCTCAGAACGAGACGAAAGTCATCCGAGCTAACAAAATGGATGTAAATATTGGGCCGTGTTGTAGGCGTCTTAGATGCCCACTCCTATGGAAGCTTGCACATTTTAGAGATACAGTGGGATCGACTTTTAGGGAATCATCAACTTTCCCTGCCATACAGCGCCAAGATGCCTGTCAGCATGTGATAACCGTGAAACATTCATGTGAGTGAAGGCTGTGTTGTCATTGGAAATGAAGTGAAATCGACTGGAAAGCAATTAGAGGGATGAATGCAACCTTCCCAACTTTCACCTCGAAAAGAAAGCCCAGAAAGACCGGCGGAAAATGGAACTCACAGCCTCCTGAATGCAAGTTACACGGCCTGTTTGATTTGTACATATAGAATAACTGAATTTAAAATTAAATTAATGAATATAGTGTAAAAGGTGTAAGTTAACACAAAACCACTGAGTGGAACAAAGAAAATAAATTGATGTAGATTGTACACACTGCTGTTTCATTAGACATTTTTAAAAACATAACTGCATCTCTCTTCTGGTGATATATTGTGGTTGTGAAAACCAAAGGTAACACGTTACGTAATGAAGTCCTAAACCGCCATCCACTCCCACAGGTGGTTATTTAGCACCGATGGACAAAACCCTTCTTGTGGTTCCCTTTCACTGAACTGTTGAACCACATACGGATACTTGTCCATAACAAATTCATGCTCTCGATACAACTGAATGAGGTACCTCAAATATCCTGTTACTTTGTTGATCAAAAAGAGTTTCTAAAAGCTAAATGCTTTCGTGAACACCCATTAGCTATCGTATACAAGTATGTATGCTACATGTATTGTACATTCTGTAGGACACAAGTGCTACAGCCGTCTGGTTAAAGCCATGTGTTGTGCGAGAGAGAAGCTTGTCATGTTGTCGTGGTGGATGGGTAGATACAACATTGAAGCTTGTTTTTGATTGTGGCAGTGTTCAACTTGGAGGTCGCCACAAGGGAATTCTCCAAATAGCATTTCTGCGACTCTCGCAGCAATTTATGCTTTCGCTTGTTATTGCAGAGACAGCTATCTCAAATTCAAGTATTATCACATCACAAGCTAGATATTATGCATTAGTGCTACCAGTTGAGTGATAATGAATGGTTAAGACAGAGGAAAACTGAATGGCGTAAAGGACAAAGCATACTAAATTTTCTTAGCAAAATTGTTGCTTGTGATGTAGCTTAATATGCATGAAATACATTATTAATGAATCTAGTACATTAATAATAATCAATCCAATTCATTCCATACCTACTTAGGACCACATTCATTGAGGTGCTGTGCTATTACACGGTATGCTGAGGCGGGTTGACCTTCACTGACGAGCGCTGCATTCGCTTTTATCTTCTTTACTAGAAGGGAAAAATATTAGAAACCGTGTATATTGTAAGTAACGAAGAACAAGCTACCATTTAGGAGATTAAAAATTAGCCAATTAATTACACGAACCAGCATGAAATTTACGTGATTTTAGTCTATCTTCACACGTAGATTCGGAAAATGGTGCTTAAAATGGCGCATCACGTCACACTTTTTAGACATTTTGGATATACGGAATCAAAAAGGAGCTGGGGTACTGGCCAGTAACATGTGTATCCTAGGTTGTCCACCCTTTCACTACACCAGTAATTATTAAGGTACTTACAAAATCTAGAGATGAAAACACGCTGTAAAATTTAACCAGGACTTTGCTTCAAAATATTTGCACTTTAAACCATAAATTCTGAAAGTGAAAGACCTTTTTAGAGCAAGTAGACTTGAATGAATGGTCATAAATTTGTCTAAAGAAGAAACTGAAATTCTAGGTCCCAACTTGCAACAGTGAAAATTACTTGCACCTACCACAAAAATTACAGTGTTTAGATATACATAGCCATAACTGAATAGTTAGTCCACTTGGCTCTAACGTAGGCGGTCCGGGTTCGATCTCAGGTGACCTCAAAGTGGGATTTGTGGTGGACAACTTTTCCCTGGGATGGATTTCCTCCGGGTATTCCGGTTTCCTCCCACCATCATTTCACCAATTGCTCCATCATTCATCCCAGACGTTTGGCAGACCCGATTTCATCTATCAGGACAATACTCTTCGGCTCCCTCGCTCTGAGGGAACCCAAGCGACTCCTAACACCAGCATTCTTGAGAAAGGGAGACATACATTTTATATGTATAATACGAATGATTGTTAAATGTTTATGGATTCATCAAAATTCAGCTTCAAGGCTGTGTTACTTATTAAAGTTAACGCACTTTCAATTTTTTCCAGTTTTCCATTCTGTAACTCTTAAAGAAAGTTATGAAACTATGCTTTCCT
>CM060951.1:30438572-30466072 GCA_030765055.1 Mantis religiosa | reverse complement strand
CATGTGCTCCTTTATCCTTTACAATCCATGGTTATGTCGTCACAATTTTAGTCTCTAGATCATGGTAAAGACAATTTGACCACAGGTGTCTAGTTGGAAAAGTAAATGGTCAGGGTTTCACTGCCCACCAGAAATATGTGTGATAAATTTTTGACATCAAGTGTGCTCCTGCTAGAAATGAATTGAACTTCACGTATACTTTGGCGTTTAGACAGAATATTACATGATCGCAAACTTTACTTATGATATCCGAAGACCTCTATTGAATCCTAAAAGGGCTCCCTTTAAGAGGATGCAAACTCCATTCCGATGCCAATATTAGTTTCCAGCAAGCCGAAATATTTACTCGAAAAACTTAGTCCAAGAACAACTGATAGAAAATACGGCAGTTTCTGTAGTAACATTATTGTTAAGGGTTCTGTTTACATAACATATTTCAGTACCGCTTGAGTGTACTCGATAAACTTCCCTTTTATTTATCCCGTTGACTTTTCCCAAGGGAGCATCTGTCGATGTTTTATCTCAGAATTACGTAGCTTTGAATTTGACCATCCCTTTGATGCTCAAACTTTCTAGGGGCAAGTACACAAAGGAAATTGACAAAAGACTTTATTTTTAACCCGTAGGACAAACATAACCTTTTTTATATGTCCAAGATCTTACATTTTGGTTGCGATATGAGACTGTTCAGTTATAACTTGATCAAACTCTCTCTGCTACTGTCTCTGTAACAAAGTCAAAAGTTTTACAACCTGTGAGGATTTAAATTAACTTACATAAAACTACTAGGAAGAGATAGAGGAGGATACCAATGTTAGAGGTTAAACTAATTTTCACTTTAGAGTATATGTTTTCAAATTTTAATGTGAAGAAGTTTTAAAGCATTTCTTAATTTAACATTTATTTCGTCTGAACCAGAAAAACAAACAAACCAGGAAAACAAATTCTAAGCTACAGTAACAATGAAAGGCACAGGGCTTAGTAGTCAGTTAAATAGAGATAAACTTTAGGAAGAAGTAAGGGGGGGGAAGCCTCAATTTAATTAAAGGTTTTTATTTGTGAACATTATAATTAATGCCTATGGGGAAAATTCATTATGCAACGTTTAATTGGCTAAAAATATTTAAAAGGTATGTAATTTGTTACAGAGCGGGATGGCTCAGGCGGTTTCATCTGTGGCCCGCATTCGAGAGGACCGGGTTCGATTCCCGTGGCCAACTTACCTCACCCATGAGATTTTTTCGGGAGTGTTCCCATATCGCCTGGTGAATTCTGAGTAAATTAATTGCGCCCCCAGAATTTCCCGTCCCTCCATATTATCTCCATTATAATTTCACATCATCTGTCATCTGGTGGTCTCCTTCAGGGTAGAAGTGTCGAGGGGTGTCTCGGCGCTGCATGGCAAGATGATATGCACCTGATAAACACTTCCTCCTTTGATATGACAATTTCCAGTCTCCGGGCCCGTCTGGTGAGTCGTTTAAGGACCACAGCTGTGGGATGCTGGTTGTGTTGGCCTCCGGAGTGTTTCCTTCTGGTAAATATTAGAAACCCTATCCTCTGCACTGTAGTGACTCTTGGGTCAGTCGCTCTCTATCTCCTCTTCCCTCATTGTTCCTTCGTTGTGCCTCACTTGAGGTTTAGGTAGAATAAATCCAGGTTCGGTACCGAATTCCCTCTTTAGTAATCCTAATGTAGGTCCATTTTTACTAACATATCGGTGCCACCTTTGTGTTGGAACTTGCTTCCATAGGTCAGTAAATCTACTGCCATGGGGCTGTCAACTATAAGCACCCTTAAGAACGGCCGTCTGGCCCACACTTATAACCTATGATCTGGAATCAAGGTGTTAATTACTATCAACCATATGTTCGGCTATAGAAACTATAACTATTTAGAAAAGATACACCAAACTTGTCAAATTGAATATTGCTAAGATAGACGCAACAGTCTTCGTTTATGAGAACATACTGTAATATCATTGTCCTAAAGCTTTGTATTATAAAGTTAAAGTATTTAAAGTTAAAGTAGGTAAAGAGCTGTCCGATAGTGGAACTGTAAGTTCGGATGTGCCGCAAGGCTCAGCACTAGGACCTTTACTGTTTCTCGTTTTTGTTAACGACATTGCTGTCAATATTAACTGCCAGATAAGGTTGTTTGCAGACGATTGTATCATTTATAATAAAATTCGGAATACAGTGCATGAAACCGCTCTTCAGGATGATTTAAATGAAATCTGTAATTGGGCTGCGGCTAACAAATTGTCAATTAATGCCAAGAAAAGTAAGTCCATTGTTTTTAGTAGAACTAAGGGCAAAATTATTGTTAACTATCACATGGGAGGGGTGCAAATTCCACAGGTGGACAGCTGCAAATACTTGGGAGTGTACCTGGCAAGTAATGCTGGATGGGATGAACAAGTAAATTCCACATCTAGGAATGCGTGGAAGGCATTGCATTTCGTAATGAGAATATTGAAAAGGGGGAGCGCTAGGTCCAGGGAAATTCCCTACAAGGCCTTAGTGCGGCCGGTTATGGAATATGGAGTAGCATGCTGGGACCCGTATAGAGCTAACCAAATCGATCCATTAGAAAAAATACAGAAGAGGGCAATAAAATTCATAAAAAGAGCAAGTATTTTGGGCCTATAAAAGGAGATGAGACTAAATGGGAGGAATTAAGAATTAGGCGTAAAAAACATAGGTTGGTAGCATTATTCAAAGCTAATGCTGGTGTAAAGGCATAGGCGGACGTTAGTGTAAGGTTAGATAATCCGGATTATTATGGACGAAACGATCATAGGTATAAAATTAAGGGTAGAAGATACAGAACCGACGTAGGAAAATTTTCTTTTGTTAATAGAACCATTGAAGAATGGAATGAATTGCCTGTAGCAGTCTTTCAGGGCTGTCCCCTGTCGCTGAAGAAATTTAGAAAAAATCTAGATGGTTTATAGTTTAACTTTTGAATTATAATGGTATATAATATGTAAATAGAGAAGTAATTAGATATGTTTTAAGTGACTAAAGTAAAATAATATCATGTTTGTATTGTTTACTGTGTTATTGTTGTAAATCTAGTATTTGTAATTTGATCTGTATTCTTAACTCTGCCACCGGATTGTACCCAATTGCAGTCAATAAATACATACATACATACATAAGGCAAACGTCCTGTACACTTTAAACAGAGATATTTTCATTTGTTTCCAATATTTTCAGCCCTGATAAACAGAGGTATATCCATTATCTTAAAAAAAAAGTATTTTAGTTTGCTATGAGAAACTGAATATAAAGTTCAGAGACGTAGCGCGACGATTTGAGAACATGCAGGACGCAGCCGTCGCGTCGGCACCAATGACGTGAAATGGATGTGGACAGGCCACCTGAAAAGAATTGACTTTAACCGATGGACTTATCGATTGACATCTTGGCACTCAAGCATGGGCCGAAGTGGTGTAGGACAAAAAGAGGTAGTAGATGATGTGAAAAGAAAATTTGGTAGCAGATGGTGCTCTATACAGAGAGGAAAATGGAAGGCATGTTCATCAAATTATTGAAGCTGAGATGGCGAACATGTAGTGAACTTCTCCTTCCAGACCCTTTGTAGACTTAAAGAAAACCTCCGACTTCCATGCGAACAAATTTTTATTTATACTAATTAATATAGAGCAACTAACCGAGAAGCTGTATTGTATAACACAAAGCTCGCATTCTGCATCATCACCCAATCTGATCTTGGGATTTCTTGGAGTTTCCCCTGATCAGTAAGCAAATATTTGGATGGTTTTTCATCTATCACGGTTTTATTTTTACTTCTTCTGTGTCACTTCAAAGATGACACATAAATTCGGCTTCACAATGCACCTCAGCATTCTTTCTTTGGTGCCGGATGTGTTCTTCCTCTCCATCTGCATTAAAATACTTTCCTTGGGTTCCACTTTGGTGACAGCCTTTCAACGTGTGTTTTCCATTCATTTTTATAACGTACAACTTCTAATTCTTATCTTATTTTATCGTTAGAGACTTTGTCAAAATATATCTACATCATTTAACTGATCGAAGGAATCTTATTTCAACGGCCTGAATTTTCTGTTTATTAGCTGCCTTAATGTCCATGTTTCAGATCCAAAAAGGAAAGCAGGCATGGTCATTACTTTGTGAAACTTCATTCGTATTTTAATTTATTAATGTTCTTCATTTCGTATTTATTTTCTTCTCATTTTTCGGGTTTCGTGGCGTATGCCAGTGCCGTGCGATGGTTTGGATGCTTGTTGAAAGAGTATAAACCCATCAACATTAGAAAACTTTATGGTCGATAGGTCGTTCATCCCCTTCTAGCGGGCCGCGCCGTGGCTCAGTGGTTAAACCGCTTGGCTCTCATCAAGGTGACCCGGGTTCGATCCCAGGTGACCGAAAAGTGAGATTTGTCGTGGACAACACGGTGCTGGGGAGTGTTTACTCCGGGATCTCCGGTATCCCCCGCCATCTCATTCCACCAATGCTCCATCTTCATCTCATGTATCATCAGTGTCATCGCCTGCGGTGCCGTATGTAGTAAAAGCGGGCGTTACACACACACACACACACACACACACACACACACACACACACACACACACACACATCCCCTTCTAGCAATTGGACGATCTTCGAGTCAGTTACATATTCCGCGCGGCTACGTGGCCTGTACTCTACTGATGTTCCTTTATTTTTACTCTGTCTCCTAGGATATTCTGGCAACTATGGATTTATATAGGGCTACCGTAAGTCTACGATATGTTACCTACACCTACAACATAAGCCAATTGCAAATCAGTATACAGGTATCTTTTGCTCTCTACACTGCAGCAATATAAGGACGAAGTGTAAGAGTACTTAATTATTTCTGATCAAATTTGTTTGGCTTTTCGCTTCATCTCTACACTCAATATTAGTGCTGTTAATAATGGAGGCTCTTCCCGCAGTTAACAGAGAGAACATAATTTTTGCCATGTATACGGGAGTATGCAAGTTGGTTTTTCTCTATATCGACATCTGGTTGTCCCTAAAACTTTTTAAACCTAACAATAAGGTCGTTGACGAATCCTAACTTGTTGTCTTCTGCAACTCAATCATGTCAATTCTCCTTGAGCTGAGGTCAGCTTCCAGATCATAGCGATTGTACGTTCACAGTTCAACACTCACTTGTAATGGCGAGGGTTCCAGAATGCATCTCCATCAGGACATGATTCTGAGATGATTATCATTTGAACACAATTTACACTGCTTTCTAATAATATTATGCTGCAACAGACCGTTACCATATTCATACCTCACCGTGAAGGTAAGTTCATTAAATAATCTATATTGTAAATGCAAATATACTGTTTCAGAATTCTTACATTATAGTTCTTAAAATGTATAGCTACACTGGACATCAAGAAATTTTATTTTTAATTTGAGATTTTAGATACCACTTAAGGAGGGGAAATATTTAAGAATTTTTATGCTTTACTTTTTTACTTAAGTATTATTGAATAAATTTTAATGTTAGTAAAAAGTGATTTGCAGAAAGAAAATTGAAAATCAAAAAATATAATAAATATTCCATTTTATCGATGTTTTATTTCATAGTTTTGATAATAAAAAAGGAAAATTGAAAGCTAGTATGTACATGAAAGTTCTTCTTCTTCACTTCATGGCATAGGCAATTAAGTGCCTGTTCCGCCTTCGAAGTCCTCCAGCCATCGTTTTCTGGGTCTACCCACCGATCTCCTAACTTCAGGATGATACTGTAATATTTGTTTTGTAAGTCTATTATCTGGCATTCTTTCAACATGTTCCTTCCATTTTTGTTTGAGATCTTTTAACCTATCATTCATACTAAAACTGTCCAGCTCTTTTCTTATATTTTCATTTCTTATTAAGTCCCTCTTTGTGCAACCTTTCACACTTCTCAAAAATTTCATATCTGAAGCCTGTATTTTACTCTGTTGCTTTTTAGTTAACGTCCAAGTCTCACTTCTGTATGTCAGTACAGGTACAGCCATAACTTTGTAGAACTTTAATTTTGTTTCTTTACGTATTTTGTGTCTAAACATTCTATTTATTGTTCCACACACTCTTTGAAATTTGCATTTACATAAAACTTATTTGAGAAATTGAAGTTTGCCTTGGACAGCCCACGAAACTTTAATTGAAATGAATTGTTACACTGCCGAAGTTTTGTTATTACCGAATAATTCTAGCGCACTGATACCTGAGTGCGCAATGTACTTTGGGTGTTAATAAGGTGCATTTGTAAAATACAGTTAAGCAATATTAACTAATCGCAACATAGTATTCCAGTATTAACATTACAGTAACATTGATGTAATGGTGTGATGGTTAGGGCTTTGGGCACCACATCCTTAAAATCTGGAAAACAAATGAATTGAAGGAGAAAAGAATGTAAGTGATTGTATATGTAAAAAGAAAGTCATTCAATTGCCCTTCTTCGAAAACATTTGTATGAGTATCGTATTTGGCATTTTGACGCCCTGTATTTCACTTCAATAGATTATTTAATACATAATTTTCGAAACACAATTGTCAATCCTCTTGCATCTTCTATTTAATGAGTATTAACATTACGTGGATGAAAATTTGAGTTGCTTAAGTTACATTATTATCATACCAATAGTTCAATATCAGTGGTATTATTTGCGTAGAGATTTCAAATATACGTCGTCTCTGACGGCAGTCCAAATATGCTGCGAGTTTTTGTTTAAATAAATATCATCATTTTTTCCCACTTGTTTCACTTTCTTTAACATCGGCGTCCGCACGCGCCAGCCCTCACGCTTGAAGAGAAATGAAATGTGTAGTGTTTAACGCCCGCTTTTACTACATACGGCACCGCAGGCGGTGACACTGATGATGCATGAGATGAAGATGGAGCACCGGTGGAGTGAGATGGCGCGGGAAACCGGAGGTACCGGAGAAAACCCGCCCCAACGCCGTGTTGTCCACCACGAATCTCACTTTGCGGTCGCCTGGGATTGAACCCGGGCCGCCTTGGTGAGAGCCAAGCGGTCTAACAACTGAGCCACGGCGTGGCCTACGCTTGAAGAGAAGACTTCCACAGGATCTGCTTCTAAGTGATACATCTGACTCAAGTGATTCTAGTGCTTGATGTCTGTCTTAAATTTTCAATATTGACATAATTTCTCAGAGAGTATTATTGGAGTTCTAAGTTAATGTAGTTAGGGGGCGGCTGTTAGCCTACCCCTGAGTGTTATTGTTCTTATTGTACTGTTACCTTCTTTTCACTCTGATCTGTAAAACACTGTACTACTGATCGATCAATAAAAAAATTATAAAAAAGAAACTTTCTATAAGTTTTTTTTTTTACGTCCTCCAACGTTAAATCATATCGGACGGTGAATGAAATGAGTGAAATGATGCTTAAATGTGTCCAGAGTCTATGGAGCTTAGAGCTACCCGACATTCGTCTTGAAGGATAAGGGAAAACTCCGAAAAAAAGAACAACCTTATCCAGGTAGCTCACTCTGCCCGAGATTCGAACTCGGGACTTCTTGAACTTGAGGTAGACATGCTACCATCTACACTACTGCGGCGGACACTTTCTTTAAGTGTTAACGATAATTTTACAATACTGGCCACGGATAACTTCGCAATTTGTGCAAAAGGTGTAAACCTAACAGGGAAAACCAGCCAAATCTTCATCTTTTAAGGTTTACTGTTACGGCAATTTCCATTTCCTGTATATAATATTGCTATCCTTAAATATATAAGTATACGCTACAGAAAATGAATATATAGAATAGATTATATAACCATGAAACACTTAGCACCTCCAGCCAGAATTGGATCTTTGTACATAGACCTCCAGGAGGAACGGATGAGATTAAGAGCGTATGGGCTGCAAGAGATGAAGTCGTCAGTGACAGCTACAGAATTGCTAATAATAATTGGTTTCAGCCCGGTTAGGGGACACTTGGGAACGTCCCAACTATCCATTGTAGAATATCTCATAGGTTCTCAGCTAAGAGGCGGAAAGCTCAATCGAAAACTGGAGCCTCGAACGGCTACATTCTGACGGAGCTGAGAAAACCCAAATCGGAAGCCTCTGTGCCACTTGCCGGCCGTTTACTGAAACACATCCCCCAGAAATGTGTAACAGAACTATTACTAGAAAAGTATTAATATATTAACGGGAAGAACTACAGGTAAAAGTACTTGAAGAACAAACTTTTGTATGAACAGCCTCCATAAAAGTAGAAAAAAACCTTGTGAGGACAAAGCATGAAGTTTTTTATCGGCTGTTTAATGTTTCAAGGTTTTTAATTCGTGAGAATTTGGTAGGAAAACTGTTAATTATACCGGACATCTTCACTTTTTTAATTTTTACAGATGTTGAGCTAATTTAGCACTAAGAATAATGACGCCTAGTTATAGATTCACTTTGATTGTTAAATGGAAGCGTTTAAAACCGTTACCGTCTTCACCAATTTTGTATCTTTCGGGAAATAAGCGACATTTAGTATTCATTTATGCAAATGCCTGGGATATTGATATCAAGGTCTGCGCCACTAAGTACATTAACACTGCCGCGTCGGTCCAAAGATACAGCGCCAGTGTTTTAACCTCATTTCGTTCCTAGAGACACCTAAGCTCGCTAATACTCTTCATATAATGGCGGCTTATTGAACAAAGAATAACAGGAACTATGTGACCACATGCGATGTTTAGTCAGCTCCGAGATTCCCAATCCGCTAAAGGCATGAGCGGATTTTAATATGTTTATCCAGTAGTACGTGTAGTTCTGCGTAGCACAAGAGCCATTGTTTCGGGGAACAGCGGCAGTTCATAGGGTTAGTGCCTGATGATGAACACTTAATCTCCTACCCTGACAGCTCAATATGAGCTTATCTCCAAATTCTTCCATAGATACTGTTCAAAGGCTGCAGTTTTGTATAAACATCCGCCGTCAGCTGATTTGTTTCATATCATCATGTCCAACATCATCGCTTTCATGTCTCAAATAATCGATACCTGTACGGTTTCAACTGTGCTTTTAACTTAGTTTGATCTATTTTTTAAATACAAACAAAGTGTTTAAAGTGAAACATCAATTTTTGGTTTCTTATGAGTAACCTGGAAACCAAAGCAGTTTCAAATCACTCAGATATATTTAAATATTGGTAAGGTAAGAGGATGACTTTTTGCAGTTTTTCCAAATGACAAAATTAATAAAGCTTTAAATATTCTCAATAATGAAGACGAGTAATGTTACGGTTTTTGGGGGGTTTGAAGATATTTAAAAATAATGAACTGAATTTTGGTATTTATAGGAAGGATACACTATACGAGGGCTGTTCAATAAAGAATGATCATAACTTTTACAGTCAATTTTTCCACTAAAATTCAGGCTTATTGCACCCTGTTAGCTTAATGTGAAACAAACAAACCGTAGTAGTTTCGTTGTTGATACTCCTGGTTCCCGCCTGTGAGAACCAGGTAAATTCAGACATGTTCACTATGGCCTGCCGCTGCAATGGAGCTAACACGCGAGGAACAATATGCGGCTTTGAAATTTTGCTTTCGTCTCAACAAATCTTCAGTTGAGGCCTATACAATGTTACAGGAGGCCTATGGAAAATCTGTTTTTCCCTACAGCACAGCTCGAAGGTGGTTTAAAATGTTTAAAAAAGGGAGACAATCTATTTCAAAGGAAGGTGGACCCAATGCTCCAGTTACTGCTCTTACGAAAGAAAACATCAACATTGCTGCTACCAGAGGGGATCGACGAATTACCTTAAGATCTCTTTCTGAAATACTGAACATTTCATTGTGTGCCACCCACACCTTGGTGACAGAAAAATTACGCATGAGATGTGTTTGTGCGCGATAGGTTCCAAGACTGTTGATTCCCGAACAAAAGGACATTCGCATGCACTTCCGTATGCAGTTAAAGTGGATTTTAGAGGAATGTCCTGAGTTTCTTTCAAACATACTCACTTCTGGCTACATCATTTTGATCCTGAGAGCAAACAGCAAAGCGCAGTGTGGAAATCTGCTTCATCACCAACCCCCCAAAAAGCAAAAGTGGTTGCTTCTGCTGGGAAAGTTATTGACATCTCATTCTTTGATATTCATGGAATGGTTTATCAGCATGTTGTTCCTGCACAGTCATCAGTAACTGGACAATACTACTGGGATGTCCTGAAAACATTGCAAGTCTATATCAGGTGCTCAAGACCACATTTCCGTGAAACAGGCTGGATGCTGCCCACGATACAACGCGGCCGCATATTGCCAATGTTGCTGCTGAATATCTTGCAAAAATAAACGTGAAGTGCATCCCTCAACCTCCCTATAGTCCGGATTGAGCCCCATGTGACTTTTTCCTATTCCCTAACTTGAAGAAACGCCTTCGTGGGAGGCATTATCCATCATCAGAAGCAGTGGTGAAGGCTGCGGAGGCGATTTTGAAGGATCTCTCAAAAATGGTTCCATCATGTCTTTGAGGACTAACAGAAACGCTGGGACTAGTGCATCGCATTCAGCGGAGACTATTTTGAGAAGGGCTACCAAAATTATGTGGAGGATTAGAACTACTTTGTTAAAAAAATTGTGATCATCCTTTATTGCACAGCCCTCGTACATTAAGGCCAATAGTTATAATCCAGGTTGACATCAATTAGCTGTGTTCCGATATCTAATTCACAGACTTATAAAGGTTCCTATGTCTGACTTGGAATATAATTTAGAGTACCAACAAATTTTGCATGTTGCTGAAGTCAATGGTTTCCAGAAGTCCGCAATACTCAAAATTATTAAAGAGCAAGTAACACATATAAAATCAATTAATACTTTAAAACGATCAGAAGAAAAAAGCTGTATATAAGAAGTTCACTTACCATCCAAGTGGGTTTAATAAATTTAAAAGAATCTTCAAAAAGTATACTATAAAATTAGCTCCAAAAACAACCTTAGTATGCAGAACTTATTAAAGAAACCTTTGAGTAATTCTATAGATAAACTCAAATTATCTGGGGTTTCCAAGATAGCTTGTAACAATTTTGATGCATTCTACATTGGAAGAACTAAGAGAAGCTTAAATACTCGTCAATTGGAACATTTAAGAAACATAAAGTTAAAACAAATAGATAGATCAGCAGTCGCTAACCACTTCTGGAAATGTAAACACGAAATTGGTCAAGAGATACTATTAAAACCTGTGCAATTAATAAGTGAATTGACTATTCGGGAAAAAATACATATCCTAAGCAGCGATAAAGATAAAATTTTGAATTTTCGTATTCCAGTAAATATATGTACATTACAGTTTGAGAGTACGTCACCCTCAACAGACATCCAGCAATTTAACTTCATCTCTACCAGAGAAAAACCAACATCAGCCTGACAACAGCACAAATGATATCCAGCCGCCTATTACAAGTTAGATCATCTGTTCAGCCGAGACTGGTACTAGATCCCCAGTTTCAAAAGTTGGCGTTGGCCTCCTGGGAAGAAGAAAGAAGGATCGCATTTAGTAGTTGCAGCATGGATCGCTGAGGATGACCAGAAGGCAATGATCGAAAACATGTTTCCAGGGATGTCAACATCAAAATTTCTGAACGAGTACTCTTACGTAAAAAATTATGCCAGCTGCTCATAAGAAACCAAAAATTGGTCTATCAGTAACGCTATTCTTTTTTCAATAGTTAAATGTTTTCGACCACGTCTCTCATCATAGTTCGAACTACGTAGTTTTCTTCAAACCTGGACCAATATCTTCCTAAGCCAGTTTTCAGAAATATAAGTTACCAGAG
Source organism: Mantis religiosa (assembly GCA_030765055.1). Classification (NCBI taxonomy): domain Eukaryota; kingdom Metazoa; phylum Arthropoda; class Insecta; order Mantodea; family Mantidae; genus Mantis; species Mantis religiosa. The sequence continues at coordinate 30,454,251 of CM060951.1, read as the reverse complement.
ATTTGTGCTAGCATAATAGGTATATCAAGTATTACTTTTAAGTTTGGCTTGAGGGATTAATCTTCAAACTGAATAGCATTGGCCTTCCACAGTATCTGCTCACTACCATTTGTAGTTTTCTATCAGATCGCACATTTACTGTTCACATTGATGGTACGGAGTCCTCTCAGCGCCATATTACAGCAGGAGTTCCTCAGGGATCCATATTGGCCCCAATCTTATTTAGTATCTATACCTATGATCTTCCTGACTTGGCCCCTACGTCTATAGCCTTATACGCTGATGATACTGTTTTATATCATTCCGGCACAGATCTCCCTACAACTATTCACACGCTACAAACCTCTCTTGACTGCCTCGTTAAATGGTTCGATACATGGCGCATACGTCTAAACACTCAAAAGACCGCAGCTAAGATTTTTAGCTTACGTCGCATCTCCAACTCTCCCGAATTGCATATCAAGCATGAATCAATCCCCTGGCTATCTCCTACCACCTCCGTCAAATACCTTGGAGTAATGCTGGACACTAAACTTACTTGGCGAGCCCATATTGATCGACTTATCTCCCTGGCATCAGGACGACTCTCAAAACTTGGCCCGCTACTTCATAGACACACTCCTCTTCGGATTGAATGCTCTCTGCTTCTCTACAAATCTCTTGTCCGGCCACTTATCACATATGCTTCCCAGGTATGGGGTTCGGCTAGCAACAGTCATCTCCGTAGGCTACAGGTCCTGCAAAATCGATTTCTGCGCATCGCCACGGATGCCCCTTGGTACGTACGAAATCAACAACTTCATAAAGAACTTGGTCTCCTTCCTCTTCACCAGTATATACGTCAGATCGCCTCTCGCTTTTTTTCAAACCTGCCAGATGTTCCAGGAGCTGTGATGTACGACATCGGCGTACGAACCCGCCAGCCTACACGCCTGAAGAGACGACTCCCACAGGACCTCCTCCTTAGTGACTCTGAATGAAAAAAAAACTATGAATATTGTTTCACAACGACTGTTGTTCTATCTCTTTGATTACTTGTTTTTTTTTATTATTATTAAAAGTTTTTTCTCTTGTTTCACAGTGTTAAGTAGAAAATAGGAGCCAACTTGGCTTTCCTTACATGTTATTATATAGTTCATAAGGATTCAGTTAGTTAACAAGGATCTGTAAAGCATGTACTGCTGATCGATCATTGAATAAACAAAAAAGTATTACTTTTAATATGTGTTGATCACTATCTCTTATCACGATGAAATCTCCGTTTACACTGGCATTTTCTCTTCTAAAATAATTTATGTTATATACTTAAGTTAACTTTATATCATTGTTTGTTTGTTTCCGCAATTAAACTCCTCTTAGAGTCTTTTATTAAACAAGAACAGCTACTGAATTGAGCACAGAATTCTCAATTCATTATCAGCAACAAAAATATGTTCCCTCAAGTACAGAGGACAATTCATTGATGTTGGGAAAGGTTGTTCACTTTTATGAAGCAGAACAACTTTTGAAATCGGGTAACGTTTCCATCAAAGAGAGTAAGTCTTTTATGATAAAGCCGAGAAAATGTTATCATGCAGAACGCCAACGTCGCACTGAATAAGAGTAAAGACTGACGTCGACCTGATTTTTCAACAAAAGGTCCGTGAACAGTGCGCCCGCTTGGTACAGAAAGAAACGTACACAGGGTTACACCGTGGAAACTTTTTATTTACCGGTAAAATGGACAGCCACAAAGGTAAACAACAGCGTGTGTTAGACGCAGCGCACACCAAATCACAAAGGGTTCACAGAAGGCGTCAGCTAAACGCCCGGTTTATTTTCGATCACAGCTTTGTAATTCATTTTAGTTCCCTCCGCTGTATAAACACGTAGCAAGGGATTGAAATAAAAAGCAGTTGATTATCTCAAGTCAGTCTGTCAAAGGAATATTATCATAATTTTTCTATGTATGCATGATTTCTCAGTTCTCTAAAATTTCATTGTGTCTTGTGAGTTAGAAACTTGCTAAACCTTGTGTTTAAGTTGTAAAATATTGGGCTAATATTGCTTTTTGTTAGCCCATGTGATACACTGCTAATATATTTATTTACCCTAATAAGTGTAGAGGTCATCAGACCGCCCCGAGCACTTTACCAGACCACACAATACTACCTATACAATAAGAATAGACACACCAGTATCTAACAAAGATATTAAAATAAATAAAATGGGAATATGTTCGATTCCCTAGTAGGCAGAGTGATTGCCCCATCTCATCCGTTCCACCCGAGCTGTATGCACAATGGAAACTGCTAGGTGTCCCTCCTTTACCTAATTTACCACTATGTCTATCTGTGTGGATTAACAATATTTGTATCTTAGAGGGACATTTTCTGTTTAGTAAGCCCTTACCAAATTCATATTAGTTTTATTTAGACGAAAAGGTGACTTGGAAAGATGACTTAGGTTATTACCATGTGGAAACATAGAGACAGACTGAAAATTCAATGCCATAGCCGGGATTTGAACCACGGTATATCTGGTCTCCGTCCAGCCGCTCTGGCCATTGAGCTACTGTGGCCAACGTGCCGATATGACATTAAATTCTCCAACTTACTCGTATTTTTCTCGGTAAACCACTTAGGAGTTCTCATAGACACATGAGACATATTTTTATGTCATATGTTTAAGTTATGTTTCTCATATGTTTATGAGAACTCCTAAGTAGTTTACCTGGAAAAATAAGGGTCAGTTGGAGAATTTAATGTCATATCGGCACGTTGTCCATAGTAACCCAATGGTTAGAGTGGCTGGACGGAGACCAGAAGTTCCTTGGTTCTAATCCTGGCTATGGCATTGAATTTTTCAGTCTGGCTCTATGTTTCCACAATTTAGCCTACACACGGCCAGTGTGAAAGAACAATTAATTTACGTTATTGCCATGGTTTCTCGGGATTGAAGCCAAGTGATATTTACCTCCTCCAAGCTTTAACTCTGTGGCCTTCTTCAGGGTTAAGCTCTGAATCATATTTAGTTACACAGAGTTACGCACACAGCGATATTCAGTCACAGAGTTCAGATGGTCGTAAACTTGGAGAAGGAAAGCATCACCTGGCTGCAGTCCCTAGAAGCCATCGTAATAAATCAGCGCCGATAAAGCTTCAAATCTCCCACGATTTAGGTTACTTAGTGACCAAAGTTTGCAGGGCGATTAGGAAATGCTGAAGCCTGTTTGGTAAAGCACTGAGAATAAAATTGAGACAGGATAGACGCACAGTGTTGAGCTGTTTTCTCCTAGGCTGCACTGTAACTATTTTTCCCTACAAGAGGGGGATTTCTTGTCGCGTTCTCTCGAAGGTCCCTCGCTGTCCCCGGTTTCGAAGTGACGTTCCGTTGCATTGGTCGTACTCGTTGATGTTGTCGCTGAGGCGCTATTATCTCAGGGTCCGCCTCGACGGAATTGCGATGGAGTAGATACTGTGGTTAGAGAGGAAATTTGGGTTTTTCTGCGGATTCTCGTAAAAAAAGAGTTCTCTACACTTTTGTCAGCGTCGAGTTAGCCGGATGGCTGCAGGCTCTTAGTAATTTACGCGACACTCGCGGAATATAAATATATTCTCTCAATGCTTTAAAATATTCATCTTAATATGCAACTATTATAGATATCTTTGGAGGCAACTTGCACTTCACTGGATGCAAATTACTTAACGCCGGCTGATGCTGCTATGGGATAACACTCCTCGCCAGACTGTCTTGATTCTACAGAAACACAGCTCCCCAGAAACGGTAAATTCCTTGCTTTAGGTATACAAAGGAAAGGCCTATAAATCCCTTATGTTCAACGCAAGGGCAGCAACAGATTTACATAAGTTTCCACGTAACTTGCAGCGAAAACTGCTTTCGGGGGTTATACCATTTTCTACGCATTTTATACATGTGATATCTTCTTACAAATACTAGTAATAAAATCATAGATATTTGCTACTAACATAACTATTCATATAATTGACAATAACGCCTGAATTAACAACATCTAATTGTTTTGAATGGATAGAGTCAACTTGAAAAATTCAATGCAATGAATCTCGAATACGAGAGCCCCTAGGGGTTTACCGGGAAAACATATGGGTCAACTGGAGATTTTTAATGTCAGGACGGCACGTTAGCCATGGTAGCTCAAGGGGTAAGAGCGACTGGACGGAAACCACGTGATCCGTGGCTCAAATCCCTGTCATGTAATTGAATTTTTAAATTTACTCTATACATTCAAAACCTTAGCCTATATACGACTAGTGTAAAGAAATGATTAATTTCCACCAATTAACTTTAAAAAATTTAATAGTTTATTTTATACAAGGATTAGCAGGCGTAAGTATCGCTTTATTCTTCACTGATATTCATTATTCATAAAGCTATCTATACAAAACCGAATTTAATAAATTGCACATAAAGTTTAGCATATTTATCAAAGGGGCACTGAGAATTACCTCTACAACAATTACAGTAATGTATTTGGAATTCACACCTTTACATTTTTGTGGAGGCGGAAAGCTTTGGGACACTCCGAAATCATCAAACTGAGGTTCTCCTCTATAATCCACTGTATTCCTTAAAACTACTTTGGAAAAAGCTTCTAGAAGTGCCGACATTTAGAAACCAAGATATTTATCTGACAAAATATTCACAATGAAAAGTAAACGCACGTTTAACATAAACGCAAATGCTTACGACCATTAAATTCAATGATGGTCATTCAAAATGAAAACGCAAACGTTAACGGAAACTCATTTGGCAGACGCAAATTCTTGCAAACTCCAAGCTGACAAATTTGCGTTTAGAAGGAGTAAATCCACCAATCAGAAATCAGTGGAACATGGCTGCCTTTAATGAAAAGCTTATTGCATTATATCAGAGTCATATTTGCCTGAATGACAAAACGGATATATCTTATAAAGACGTAACTTTGAAGAATAACATCTGGACGTCAAATGAAATGAAATGTGTAGTGTTTAACGCCCGCTTTTACTACATACGGCACCGCAGGCGGTGACACTGATGATACATGGGATGAAGATGGAGCACTGGTGGAATAAGATGGCGGGGGAAACCGGAGGTCCCGGAGAAAACCCGTCCCAGCGCCGGGCTGTCCACGACAAATCTCACTTTGCGGTCGCCTGGGATCGAACCCGGGCCGCCTTGGTGAGAGCCAAGCAGTGTAACCACTGAGCCACGGCGCGGCCTTCTGGATGTCAAGGTTTTAAACGATATCAAACTGTACAGGAGTCATTCTCAAGTATCTTTGTAATTGCACGGGATCCACATCTTTTATTTCACCCACCATCTATGTCGAGACGATCGTTCAATTTTCAAGTTAAGTACACAGAGAAAATTGGCTTCTGTTGTTTGAATATACATGAATGTTACTTCATAATTAGGAGCCACTTTAAAGCATCTAATTACTGGTTGACTATAATTATGTTTCCGTTCTTCCATCGTTGAATGCTTTTCTACTTTTATGGTTACAACATACGTTTGCATCCTTCTGTTAACCTGTGGTTTTTCATTGTGAATTGCCCTTAACTGAGAGCACGGAGGCACAGGTTACACTGAAAGCTGAATCTGGTATACTTACTTGGGCCTTCAACAAATTTAAAAGAATCTTGCAAAACTATAATATAAAATTAGCTCGAAAAATAACTTCAGTCTCAAGAATTTACTTAAGAACATCAACACCATCGATAAATTAAAATTATCTGGAGTATACAAAATACCGTGTAACAATTGTGAATCATACTATATTGCAAGAAATAAGAGAAGTCTTAGAACTCATCAAACGGAACACTTGAGAAACATAAAACTTAAACAAATAGAAAAATCAGCATTTGCCAATTACCTCTGGAAACGCAACCATGAAATTGGTCAAAGTATACAACTATTAAAACATGTACAAGCTGTTAATGAACTGGATATTTGGCAAAAATTTAAATTCTAAATAGTGAAAAAAGAAAACATTTTGAATTTTGAGATACCAGCATTGAACAGTGTTCTACAATTTATTAAACAAGTGAAACAAGTCAACACTGACGAAGCTCAACCCATTACTATGAATTATATAGATCAAGTTAAATCTAACACAGATTTCAACCAATCTAGGTTACCCATGAAGCACATGGAAGAGAAAGTACATCTACTTCAACAGACAACTGGAAACCAGGATATTGTTCCAGAAACTGAGATAGAAGAGGAAGTATATTTTCTACAAAAATTCAACAGTTCAACTTCTTCATATCCAGAGATGAAACAACTCCAACCTGTTAATACCACAGGTGACAACATATCATCTGTGTCCAGCCCCAATGTTCCAGTTCGAAATGTTGGTATTAAAAATCAGGAGATATTTAATGGGAGGAGCCTTTACTTTCTTGGGGAACCAGGTATACGTCCGCCGACAGTAGTTGGAGCAACACACACTGAACATGGTCTGAAGCAAAGACCGAAAAGCGTTTTTGGAAGAAATAGTGAACACCTGACCAGTCTGAGTGAGTAGCATGCCAGCTACTCATATTTATATAAAAATCTGGTATACATGTTGGTTCTAAAACGTCATTTGGAACAGAGTGTGGAGTACATGGCAACGGTACTAAGCGTTCATTTGTCTTGAGCGTATGTGCCACGAGGCTTCAGCCAAAGATTTTAGGTAGTGTTTGGCTAATCTGAGAAGACACTTTAGGAATACAGGGAATAAGATAGGTAGGCGGCCAGAAATATCTGGATGTCAACTTGGTTAAGTCCACCAGCTGCCCGCAACTTAATTTCACAGAGGCAGTGACGGAGCATGTGGGGATTCTTCAAAGTGAAAGAGCAGAGGAAGCTGTGAGAAGAAAACTGAGCAAAATAACCTCAAAAACAATGGGATTACCCTGGGCACTTGTTAAACTCGCTATTATAGAACCTATGAAGGACGGGAAATGTTCTGTAGGATAGATGTACGCTTTGAAAACTCTAAAATTGATTAGCGAAAATCCTCTTGAAATAGGCAACTTCACAAGACTCGAGACTCTCATAGGACATCTCGAGTTAGCGTCAACGGACAGATGCACTAGCCTGTCGGTTCCACGGTGCCATAGACTTGCTCTCCAAAGAACTCTCAGTTCTTTTGGGAGTCAAATGCATAAATCAGTACAGAAGCCGAATCAGTTTATTACGAATGACAGCATTCTTGATACTTGATGAATGCAATCAATATGGACATTATCTAGCAAAGATCACTGTGCAAAGGGGCACTGCCCATTGAAAACTAATTTAAACTTCACTATATTACTCACACAGTACGAAACTGGATTAAAAGTTACACAAATATAATAGCAACTATTTCTCTGTTACCTGCTTTCGGACATTAAAAGTATTATCATAAATACATATTCTAACACTTTATGTCGTCATTGTGGCCTTCATATGTGCGTTTAAAAGGGCTGAACATTAATCAAAATAAATAAATATAATGCTTTTTCATAAAGTTTCATTTGCTTTAGAACAATGCAGTTGCATTATTTCCATTTGTGGATAACTTTTGATTACACTTTTAGTTTCAGTTTGTTGGTTCAGCCCTCGTGCACAAATAACTGATGAAAATGGCTGTTTTAAGCTATTTACGACCCTTTCAATGGATTACTGTGGTATTTTCGTTACAGAACAACATGTTTTTGTTTTACAAATGTGATGAAAACAAAATTATGATAATGCAGCTGTGAAGGCACTGTTTACTAAAAATACTCTGCTTTGAACCATCAGTTTTGCACTGCATTTGCAAGTTAAAACGAGGAAATGTTTGATGTATTGATGGCGTTGTTCGTGGAAATAAGAGGCTCTAATCATTAGCGAAATTTCACAAAGCGTCATCAGTAGCGTTTTATCTATGATAAATATAATCGGGGATTAACATATATAAAAGCCTCACCATATATAAGCTTTTATTAAAAACATCCTCATTGTAGCATTTATTTTGTAAATGAGAAGTGATCCTAGGTTTTAGGAAAAATCTTTTCAGCATAACAGAGAATTATACTTCATCCAAAGCTATTTCGAATAAACGGATTATTTTACAGGAAATAGGAGTTTTCAATTAATGGAAATTAATCATTTCTTCACACTAGCCGTAAATAGGCTAAGGCTTTTGATAGATAGAGTCAACATGAAAATTTCAATGCCACAGCCAGGATTTGAACCACAGATATCCTGGTTTCCGTCCAGTCGCTCTTACTCATTGAGCTACCATGGCAAACATGCCGTCATGACATTAAATTCTCCATTCGACTCGTCTATTTTCCCGGTAAACTACTAAGACCTCATGCAACCGAGATACACCGTTTGTGGCGACTTACTATCGTAAGTACGTGAGTCCCAGGAGTTTACAATCTCACAAGATTTGGAGTTTCTGCAGTATTCTTCAATTTCTAGTGCAGAAGCTTCTCTTTAAGTATACTACCTCAAAGTCCATCTATTACCTTCTGTGATTTCACGAAAATAATTACATAATTTCACATACAAAGATGGTAGCTATATAATGCACAACTTATTTTTTGGTGAACACTATATATTCGACATTATAGCCGCAATATTCGAATGTAGTATTCGAATATAAAGCCATTGTGATAATAAGCCAGTTTAACAATAGCTTTTATCAGTGTATCTAATTCGGTTTTGCGTACGAGGGTGGGTCAAAAAGTAATGCCTCCTATTTTTTTCTCTTTTAATTTCCAAGAAAATTGAATCCAATTTACATATTTTGAAAACTACAACATTGACGATTAATTTGTCTCTATTCAAATCAATGTCCGTCCTTTTCCACAGTTTTGTTCCACCTTTTAACTAGGGCATGTATTCCAGTGTGGTAAGACACACGGACTTGCTTCCTAAGCCATTGACACACGGACGTTTTCACAGCCTTCTCATCTTCAAAATGAATCCCACGACGAGCTTCCTTTAGTGGACCGAACAGATGGAAGTCTGATGGTGCCAGGTAAGGGCTGTATGGAGGGTGAGGTAAAACTTGCAATCCCAATTTCTCAATTTCTGTAGTGATATAACGGCAGGTGTGTGGCCTTGCATTGTCATTCAAAAGAAGAACATCCGCCATAGTATTATGTTGGGCGAACTCGGCGAAAACGTGCTCTCAGCCTTTTGAGAGTTCTGACGTATTGGACAGAATTTAATGTGCATCTCTGCTCCAAAAAATCAATCATAAGCACATCCTCTGCATCCCAAAATACTGTCGCCATAACTTTCCCTACTGGCCGCTGAGTTTTCACTTTTTTTCTTTCTTCGTTGGCGTTGTATGATGTCATTCCATTGACTACCTCTTTGATTCAGATTCTAAAAAATAAACCCACGTTTCGTCTCCAGTAACAATTTTTTTCCAGAAACTCCTCTCACTCCAAATTGAAGTACTGCAAATGTTCGGAGGCTATTGTTTTCCGTGTTTCTTGGTTTAGGGCGTTTAATATTCTTGGTACCCAAAGTCAACAAACTTTTGAGTAGCCCTGTTGTTGAATAATCGTCATCACACTGCCTTTACTGAGGGAGGTAATGCAACACAATTCACCTGTTGTTACCCGACGATCACTACGAATTATGTCATCGACTCCTTAAATGTTGCCGCTCTAAACCATTGCGCAGCCAACGTGCTAACATGACATTAAGTTCTCCAACTGACTCGTGTTTTTTCCCGGTAAACCACTAGGAGTACTCATAAACACATGAGACAACTACCTTAATGGCGACTTACTATACTGTAAGTACTTTAAGGCACGGGCTTTATAGTTCGAACCACTGTTAGGTACAATTAATGTAAATTAATTGTTCTTTTACACTAGCCGTGTGTAGGACGCACTATGAAAGGGTAGGGTCAGACTGTAATGTTGGCACGTTGGCCATAGTAGCTCAATGGTTTAGAGCGGCTGGACGGAAACAAGAACATACGTGTTTCAAATCCCGGCTATGGCATTCAACTTTTCATTCTGGCTCTAACCTTTCATAGTGCGTCCTATACACGTCTAGTATGAAAGAACAATTAATTTTCATTAACTGTACCTAATACTGGTCCGAACTATAAAGCCCGGGCCTTAAAGTACTTACAGCATATTAAGTCGCCATTAAGGTAGTTGTCTCATGTGTTTATCAGAACTCCTAGTGGTTTACCGGGAGAAACACGAGTCAGTTGGAGAATTTAGTGTCATGTTGGCACATTGGCCATGGTAGCTCAATGGTTTAGAGTGGCCGGATGGAGACCAGAAGATACGCGGTTCAAATCCCGGCTATGGCATTGAATTTTCCAGTCCAGCTCTACCATATTGATTTATTGCTTTTTGGGAAGTCATCTGATCTGCTTTATGAAGGTATTGTATACTCCGCATTTATATAATTTATTACATTCTCTATTATTATCTTATAGTATCTCTAGACATTTTTGCATGTAATTTACGTTCTCCAACGTTAAGTCAAATCGGACGATTAATGGAATGGATGAAATGATGCTCAAAGGTGTACGGGGTCCATGGAGCTTAGAGTTACCCGACATTCGTCTTACAGGATAAGGGAAAACCCCGGAAAAAACCTTGTCCAGGTAACTCACCCTGACCGAGATTCAAGGCCGCGCCGTGGCTCAGTGGTTAGACAGCTTGGCTCTCACCAAGGCGGCCCGGGTTCGATCCCAGCCGACCACAAAGTGAGATTTGTGATGGACAACACGGCGCTGGGGCGGGTTTTCTCCGGGACCTCCGGTTTCCCCCGCAATTTCATTACACCTGTGCTCCATCTTCATCTCATGTGTCATCAGTGTCACCGCCTGCGGTGCCGTATGTAGTAAAAGTGGGCGTTAAACTCTACACCCCACCACCTGACCGAGATTCGAACTCGGGACCTCTTGAACGTGAGGCACACATTCTACCACCACGCTACCAAGGCGGGCGACCTAGACGTAGGTATTGTATTTCACACCATTGCTGCTTTACGTAGAACATTGCTAGATTTTTTTCAGAGTTGATTTAAGAATTTTGATTCAATTACCTCATGATTAAGATATGTTATCACGAATGAAATATTATACAAATAATATATATATGTTGTATATTCAAGTACTTAACTTACGTCATATTTATTTTTGCTGGAAGTAACTCTTTCTGCCATAATTGTGTTATTGTGGATGCTCCAATAATTACACTTTTAGTAAGTTGAAAGTCATTTGTATTCTCTTTCTCTCTCCCACTCCCTCTCTCTTTCTCTCATAGTCATAGAACGAATATTTCTGTCCCTTAACACCTTATGAAGTCTTTGAATATCCTTGATGCCTCTTTATTTCCCTATTCCATTGTTCCTATTTTATAAGTTTATAAAGACTGGAGTAAATGGGAAGATAAAACGCGGCTTGGTAAGTTAAAAAAATGGGTTTATTATGAACCGGACCTATGTAGAGCAAAACAAAAACCAGAAAAGCACAGGGCAGCAATTAGCGTTGCAGATAATCGTAAATCTTGAAGCGTAATGAAGAAAGAGGAAGGCCTTAGCAGAGCTCTCATCTGACATGTCAGTATGACGTATCCTATTCTTGTAAGGATGTAGGGTAAGCCATCAAATGCTATGCTACCGCTCTAGAACATAGTAGAATAAAGTTAGCAATATAGAAGGACATTTTGTCTTAGTGTGCCCTTTTATTTCTGTTGGTCTGTTAGAGAAGCAGAATGGAGACTATTTCATTTGCGTGCCTCCTGGTTGATGATTAATTCACATGTGATACAGTGTCTAGGATAGTTCCATGCGTCGTCCATTGAGACTTGCTCTGCACTCAGCACCATTGTTTCAGTGAAACTCAAGTACATAACTGAGTCATGAACATACACTGGACAGACATCGCTTGTCTGTATGGGACTGTGCAAATGGTACTGTGTCCCACTCTATCTCGGTTAAACTCCATTAAAGAGGGCGAGGCTGCCTGTAAACTGGTTCAGCGGCAATGTAAAACCAAGCTATCTCTTACAAGCTAATAACTTCTATTTGCATGCAGTTTTCAGTATTTGAAAGAGACATCCAGAGTTTGTATTACTTTCTCTGTCACACGCAAAGTTCCACCAAAATTTCTTATTCAGATTTACCTGGAAATGCATTTTTTTTTTTTTTTTTGAACTCCCTAAGAAAATACATTTTAAGACAAAAACATGTGTGCGCACCAGCATCACTATGTAAACAGTATGGTTTAAAAAAAAACACTGCACTTGGTACTCCAGTTCAGTGTCTTCCAAATACTTTGAAGATACTATGATTTTGTACAAAACTCCCAACCCAAAACATTTTGGCAATCTAAACCCCTGATTTTTTTTCTTAAGAAAATGCCATACATTAACGGCATTTTCATGATAACAATTATGAATGCTCTTAACATTTTCTTTAACTTTTTATGGATATCCTCTGAAATATTTATTCTGAATTGGTTTTACGTATCTAGACAATCTCAGCTATATCCTACACTACTTAAATTTTCCCTTGCATTCACCCTATATTTTCGTTTTAAATATTACATACATTTTTAGAGGTACGAGGGCTATTAAAGAAGTAATGATCACAATTTTTTTGACAACATACCTGTACTCATCCTCATAATGTTTATGAACCTTCTCAAAATAGTCTCCTCTGAATGCGATGCAACTGTCCCAGTGTTTCTGCCAGTCTTCCAAGACATGCTAGAAATTATTTTTGAGGGATCCTTCAAAATCGCCTCCGCAGCGTTCATCACTGCTTCTGATGATGGATAATGCCTCCCACGAAGGCGTTTCTTCAAGTTAGGGAATAGCAAATGTCACATGGGGCTAAATCCGGACTATAGGGAGGGTGAGGGATGCACTTAACGTTGATTGTTGCAAGATATTCAGCAACAACATTGGCAATATGTAGCCGAGCATTATCGTGGTGTAGCATAAGCCTGCTTCATGGAAATGTGGTCTTTTGCGCCTGATATATATTTGCAATGTTTTCAGGACATCCCTGTAGTATTGTCCAGTTACTGATGTGTGTGTGTGTGTGTGTGTGTGTGTGTGTGTGTGTGTGTGTGTGTGTGTGTGTGTGTGTGTGTGCAGGTACAACATGCAAATAAACCATGCCATGAATATCAAAGAATGAGATGGCCATAACTTTCCCTGCAGAAGCAACCACTATTGCTCTTTTTGGGGTTGGTGATGAAGGATATTTCTACACTGAGCTTTGCTGTTTGCTCTCAGGATCAAAGTTTCATCAGCAGTGATTAAATTTGAAAGAAACTCCGGATCTTCCTCTAACATCAACTTTAACTGCATGTTACCTCCATTGCAGCGGTAGGCGATACTGAACATGTCTGAACTTGTCTGGTTCTCACAGGCGGGAACCAGGAGTATCAACAATGAAACTACTACGGCGTGATGGTTACACATTAGGCTAACCGAATATAATAAGACTGAATTTCATTGCAAAAAATTATGATCATTCTTTATTTAACAGCCCTCATTTTAACAATTAAAATCTCATTTTCAGGATACTTTTGGAGGGGGTTATAGATCTATATTGGAATATACAAAATTATATTACACTACTTTATATATATTAATACGTTTTAAAGATACTGCATATTACAGCTCTCTAATTTCTTAATTTAATGTTATTAAACGTTGTTTCATATGATTACTACAAGACATTTCGTTTGCTAACATTTTAGTAGAAATAAACTCTGTAGATTATGCATGTCTCTGGTAAAAGTTTACATCAAATTTGTTTTATTTTATCAATCAGAAAAATTGCTGGAGCTGTTTCAATACTGTAATTTGACCCACCGAGTATAAAATCCATTACACAGTTTCAATTCCTGGCACATAATCATCTGTGTGTCTTTGTAATATAATTCATGGCTTCTGATTCATTTCCGGGTCATTCGCCATTAGCAGTCTAATCAATTTTGCTGATGTCGTTGGAGAAAAATGTCGAAAAGAGAGCAGTGGGTACATGTGAAGCAATTTGTAATGCGGCGGGTTTGAAGTGGGTCGGGTCACGATGGACACGCTATCACAGACTGCACTACAACACGAAACAAGGCAATTACAGGCTCGTATGAAAGAATAATAACGTACGCAGACAACACATGTTTACAACGTGAATAAAACATGAGTAAACAATTAACCGTACCTCTTTCCTTCGACGATCTCCATGGATGATGAAAGAGAGATTAATTATTATTTGTATTGTTTAATAGGACACCATCTTTGGAAGCACACGCCTGTAACGGTCTTCTGTCTCGGCACATGATTTCTTCATAAGCTTCCCCCTTTTTATAGGAATAATTTAGCAATTTTATATTTTTGAAGAGATTTGTGACTTTCGTATTTCGTGACAAGCCATAATAATCACTGGTAATTGGTATTTTCAAGTATTCAAGCGCCTATAGATAAAAATAATTGGATCGAGATTATCCAAAATTGCAATTTAGGCTTTTTAAATTTTACATTGTGTGCCACGTACTCGCAGCAAGCAGAGGAAGTCTTACGAGGGGTCCGATTTATCTTTTGAGCCTAATAATTAAAAGAAAGAAATTTCTGTTTGAAAACTACTTTACTGCTTCTCAAAATATTCTCCTTTATGAGCAATACACTTCCGTTTGAACCATTTGTCAAAGCATTTTTTCCAGTCTTCTTGAGACACCTCCATACAATTTCTTCATTAATACGCCATCGAAATTTAATTATACTTTACATGGATAGAAACTGAATTGTTCAGTCTGAGTCTACCTTTCCAATACGTTATTAGACTTAGAACATACTTTAGGAGAAAGACAATCTCGAAGTAGGGGGTTCAAACTATTTCCAGCTCTATGAAATTGTGCTTTCGACTCGCTACTCCTTATCTTCTTCAGCTAGTGCTTCCTTCTCCTCTTTAGGGTTATCCCCACTTTCCGTCTTGGAGAATTAATGTTGGAGAAGAAGGTAAGAAAAGAAGAGGTGCCTAGGCAGGGTTTGAAAGCAGCTAAATTGATCTTCGCCTCCCCTTGCCCATCCCCTTTACGAAAATTTCCTGAAGTTTTTCGGGGGAGGTCCAACGTAGTGAGAAGCTTTCCAGTCACCTCTTTCTCTGTCACCATTGGAGGAAGATAGGAACACGGGGAGCTCCTTGTATACTTAGCAAAAGCACACAAAAGAATTTCAAAGCTGCCTCCATCATCAGAAAGTTTCTTTTTCCAACATAGCTTAAAGGTCCGATCCCTTGTCACAAGTACAAACACAAGAAACTTAAACGGAGAAAGACGAAAAGATGCCGAGGTCCGATGAGAAATACACAACATGTAGAAACTTTTATTACTCCTTCCTCGTACAGCTTAATGCTGAAAGTACTAAGGATTCAATACTGTAACAATTATGCTAATCCGACAGCCGACCTCACACTCGCGTACAACGTATGGTGGACCATCGTCTAACCAATGTGGAGAAGTGAAAGGAAAAATGAAGTGTGTAGTGTTAACGCCCACTTTTACTACATACCGCACCGCAGGCGATGACACTGATGATACATGAGATGAAGATGGAGCACCGGTGGAATGAGATGGCGGGGGAAACCGGAGATCCCGGAGAAAACCCGCCCCAACGCCGTGTTGTCCATCACAAATCTCACTTTGCGGTCGCCTGGGATCGAACAC
>CM060951.1:30381072-30433572 GCA_030765055.1 Mantis religiosa | reverse complement strand
TAAACGATACCTTCAGCGACTTCAGAGGAGGTTCCGAAACCCTCAGCTGCTGTCCGGCTAAAGCTGCGGACCCCCAGCTCTCGTGGAAAACGTAAGTACTCTAGAGTCAAACGCGGAGGGCAAGTATTAGGAAGGCTTGGTCTCGGTAGGGTAGTATTTCCTGATGGCCATCCCTTGAGTATAGGCTTTCCTTATGCATTTGCTCGTTTCTCCGGTATTAACCTGGATAGCCAAGTTATTCGTTAGTCATTCCGTAAGTTCAAAGAGGGGTAAAAGGACCATAAACATCTACCCTGTAATGGAGGAGGGGACTTTTTAAATTTTTAGGTAATACCATACTACATAACCTCACGGAGAATCAGATCAAGTCTCAAACTGGGTAAAGGAGGCGGTACTTCGGTTTCTTGTGGTCCTCGATACGCATTTGTTACTTAGGCGTATGGTAAAATTTCTGCTACAATGTCCTTTCTATTATTTTCCTAATTTCCATTTCCTTATATTTCAGGTGTGCCTTCAGGTTAATGAATATAGTGATGTGGGACAAATAGAGCAGATTTTTGAACAATATAAACGCGTCCTTTCGAGATTTGTTGCCAGCGCAGTGAATTGTGGGCCGTGATAAGGAAGCCTCAACACTTGTTAGGGATACCGTACACTTCTGTCACCTGTGTGCCTGCGACCTCTTGATGCTCTCTTATTTTATCTATTCACCCTGATAGCTGTTGATCACAATAGATTCTGTGTGGAGGCCGTAGGTGTTCCCCCTTTTGTTTACACTTTATGCAATGGGCTGCTATGAAAATATACCCAATTTGGTGTGTCATCTCAAAATGAACTTGGGATGTCAATGCTGTACATTGGAAAATATACATTTGGAATTGTCATTTGAAAATCTTTGAGCAAAGGAACGGAAACTAGAACATCAGTGCTACAAATGTCGACTATGGCATTTAATTTTTCAGTTTCCTTTTAGTTACCTAAATTTTTTATTGATTATGCTAGTACATAAACCAATGTTCTTACTAAGTAGGTACTGCTTCAGTTTTGTTTACAGTCTGAGACGAAGGCGGAAGGAAGATTGTACAGCGAAGCTTGGGTATCAAGAGCGAAAGGGGGACATTTTCTTGAAATTAATTACACTAAGACAAACTTTTGTGGAGAGGGAAGCAGACTTTTCTTCAAGGGAAGATAATATTTGGTATCAAAACACCGAGTCAGTTCCACGTGGATGCATAGCAACGTCCCACTCCACAACATTTTCTTGTATGTGGAAGAAAACCGAAATTAAGCACGGTACGTTGATAGTTGCTGCTACGCCTCGGGTAGACCTTTTGCGGCGCTGCCAACTTAATGAAAACAAGGATGCTTGAATAGTGATGATGACGAGGACTGCGGCGGTGATAAGGAACACGTCTTCCCACCTTGTGTATCAAACCGTTCCACCACTATTTATATTCAAATTACGTAATTTATTTCAACAACTTAAGTCTTTTATTGTCTTCCACAAATTAAGTTAGCGCTTTATGCTACAGAAATATAGAAAGCGGTTTTAAAGATAATTTATTCAGAGCCACATTGTTCATTGGAACGTAAAGCGGGTGTATGAAAAATGGATTCTCTGAACTCCGCTACGCGACAGCCCAGATCGAAGAATATAAAATTAAGGCAGCACCTCCCGTATCATTTTGGTTACCCACCGTCTCTGTCTATTAAATCACATTTACTTTCTGCGAGTGAGATAATATTCCGAATGCGTTCCTTTATTATTTGCGCTTTATATAGAAAGCTAGAAGCTATGTATAACGAGATACGATATCTCAAAATTGATGAGGCAAAGGAACTAATAGTTAAACTTACTCTGTCAATAACTGTAATGATAAAAAGAAATGTGTATCCTGTTCTTCTCAGAAGGGAAGAAGTCTTTGTTATTAATGGTTTCTGTAAACTTTGTTTGCAAGAATGTTACATCCCAAAACAGCACTCCATTTATGGAAATACGTTCCTGTTTGTGTAGTTAGTTATTTCGAGAAATTTCGTGGTATATGTTTGAATTTTCTATATCATTTTCACACCGATATTATGTATGTACTTTTAATCACAGCGCGATCCATTTAAACCTGAACCAATTCAGTAGGCCATAACATGTGAAACTTTAGGAGAATATAATACACAATTTGGAGATTACGTTACACTATTTACATCTCAGAGAAAATGTTGCAAGTGTCCTCTACCAGCATCTATACATGTTTGTACTCGTCTCTCCATTTTCTCTGAAGTTTTAAAGAGAGTATCCACGCCAATTTCACTTATTTCGGTTCAAATGGATTCCTCCAGATCATCAATTGTCCATGACGTATTCTTGGACACAATAATTTTAGATATCCCCACAAGAAAATATCCTGTGAGGTTAGGTCAGAGCTCGGAGAGCACAGACCTTTTGTGATTATTCGATTAACAAAGAAACTGTACAAGTGATATGTACAGCGGACAACTAATATGCTCAAACCGAAATAAGTAACACTGGCGAGGATACTGTCCATAAAACTTCAGAGAATTTTTAAACCGTACCCCTGAACCACTTTGCCCGCTGTGCGGTGCTGAGCTGACGGTCAGTAAAGTACTTTTAGACTGTTTTAGCTTAACTCGTCTCCGGAGGTCTCTCCAGCTGCCGGTCAGTTTGGCAGTGATACCCCTGGATGACGAGATGGCGGTCGGCAAAGTTTTAGCATTCATTTTAAACAAAACTTTTAGATGGATAGAGTCAACATGAAAAATTCAATGCCATGGCCGGGATTTGAACCACGGATCTCCTGGTTTCCGTCCAGTCGCCCGGCCATGGCATTGAATTTTTCATGTATCAAATATCTTAGCCTATATACGGCTAGTGTGGAGAAATGATTAATTTCCATCAATTAACTAAAACTTTTAGATTTTAGATTTTAGCCATTTGGGGATTTTAGCCATTTTAACCTTTTACGTGTTTTAGATTTTTACGGTTTCAGCCCTTTTTTGGTCTTTGCCACACCGTCGTTTTTATCTTGATTTTATTTATCTTTTAGTCTTTTAAACTTTTAGATTTTTAGTCTTTTATTAATTTTTAAACTCCACTGCTTTGCTAATGACGCTGACGACCTGGAAGTTGAGCGCCCTTAAAACGCAATCATCATCATCATCATCATCATCATCATCATCATCATCATCATCATCATCATCATCATCATCATAAGAGAATATGGTGAGACGATTGCAAACATGTATAGATGCTGGTGGAGGACACTTCCAACATTTTCTCTGAGATGTAAACAACGTAATGTTATCTCCCAATTGTTATATTCTCCCAAAGTTGCACGTGTATCCTATTACTGGTTCAAGAGTTATGGCCTATTAAAATGGTTCAGGTTTATTTGGATCACACTATACTTGGTATACAGGAGCTTTACATCCCATTAAAGCACACTCTTTATGGGAATATATTTTTGTCGAGATATTTCGTGGTATTAATTTTAATTTTTCTACATCATTTTCACACTTGGACTATGTGTGTACTATAACTAGAAATAATAGATATCGTACTCTACTTTGCCTTAGTAATACTGACTTGAAACTGTCTTAAGTCATTGCTAAGGGAAAATTTGGGGTGAGAATTTTATCCCATCTTACACTGCACTTTATTTTAACTATAGAAATTATTTGTTTAGCTTTCCGTTATTTAATGGAATTTAATTATTGTTTCACACTAGCCCTGTGTAGGACGCACTATAAAAGAATCGAGTCAGACTGAAAAATTCAATGCCATAGCCGGGATTTGAACCACGGATCTTCTGGTCTCCGTCCAGCCGCTCTATACCATTGAGTTTCTATGGCCAACGTGCCGATATGACATTAAAATCTCCAACTGACTCGTGTTTCTGGGGGTAAACCACTAAGAGTTCTGATAAACACATGTGAAAACTACCTTGATGGCGACTTACAATGCTGTAAGCACTTTAAGGCCTGAGCTTTATAATTCGGACCAATATTAAGTACAATTAATGGAAATTAATTGTTCTTTCAGACCAGCCGTGTTAGGACGCACTATGAAAGGATAGAGTCAGACATGGCATTGAATTTTTCAGTCTGACTCTACCATTTCATACTGCGTCCTACACACGGCTAGTGTGAAATAGCAATTAATTTCCATTAATTGTACCTAATAGTGGTTCGAACTATAAAGCCCAGGCCTTAAAATACTTACATGTAGTAATTCGCCATTAAGGTAGTTGTCTCATGTGTTTATGAGAACTCCAATGTGGTTTACCGGGTAAAACACGAGTCAGTTGCAGAATTTAATGTCATATCGGCACGTTGGCCATAGTAGCTCAATGGTTTAGAGCGGCTGGACGGAGACCAGAAGATCCGTGGTTCAAATCCCGGCTACGGCATTGAATTTTTCAGTCTGACCATTCTTTCCATCATTTGTTTACAAATGATTATCTAAAGAGCTATGCTTCTGCTCTTAATTCTGGCAAAAACTCTGTTTTTAAGATCGAGTCTGCCTTCAAAAGCCGCTAACACGTTTTAAAGGGGATAGAACATCGAACGCTATTATCTCGACAGTGCAGAAGCAATCGGTGGGTTGCACACATAGTAAAATAAATGACTTTAGTACATGAAGTGCCTCAAATCTGAAGTAGTTTTGTAAGCACTACGTACGTCAATGAAATTCTAATCAATGAGTTTTCTGTCGTCGGGCAGAGTGAAGTGGATGCCAGAACGAGGATAGTTAAGGTGACAAGTGCCATGTACCCCGCAGGTGTATTCCCACTCCCTGCGGCATTTTCATCGATTCGTCCGTCTTCTCCCCATTCTTATTTCCAACCTTGCGCACCTTTTTGTTTTCTTTTTTGTCTTCTTGCCCTCACCATTTGTTTTCCAACATCTCAAGCAACGTTTCACGTCTTCAAAACTTCTGTCTTTTGCCTTACAGGCTCTTCGCTATCATTCTGCTGCAAAAAGAAGAGCCCTAAGTTTACACTTTCATTAAGAGGATTTACAATTGACACCTTTTTTATTTTATTCTTCTGTGTTGTGACTCTGTGTGTGGTTTTCTTAAGGGGACAAGACTGAAACACAGAGAGCCAGCCACATGAACAAAGACGTTATGAAGGCAATTTGGGTTTCATTTTATTGATTATTCACTCCCAAACACAAAATATTCAATAGAACTGCAACAACATCAAACCCGGAATTCGCTGAAAAAGGCAGTTTACCTCAACCTTTACAACTTACTTCTAGAAAACTACGTTTTTTATTTTATACAAATTATCCAGATATCGACGTAAAATAGTAATCACAGGCACATTCAACTAGAACTTTCCACACGGCTGCTATGTGTTTATTTGCTGTTCGTGAGGGTACTTTAAGCTCAAGGGCATAAAATCCCGCTCCTTTCCAGATCATATTGGCCTCATCCAAGCCGCCGAAATCCATTTCTGGTTTCCTATTCGAGTTCCTCCCGAAGGAAGAGTTCTTGGATTGGGTTGGTCTCAGCGGGGCATACAGTACTTTACGTTTTTTTTAAATGTTAGATATCTCCAAGTTACAGGCAACTAAACACCTGAAATGATTCCTCCAAATAGTTTTTCTAGTTCGTTTCTAATTACATAGAAGGTCATTGATTGAGCATGTAATTTGTAATTGATTGCAATGATATTGTATATTTCTTGCAAATACATAATATTTTGTTTTCCTCAAATGTTGTTTTTATGGCTTATTCAGAGGGTGATATTTTCGATAAAACTCTCCGTTTTTTTTGTTTTCTGAAAAGCTATTGAGAAAGTTAACCTAGATTTTAGGATGGCAAAAGCAAATCTTAAATGCCACTTACTGAACACCATCCTGTTAACAACGTAGTTAATTTCTTACTTCACAAAGTATTTTCAATTAGTGAAGTGCTGTATTCCACCCAAAAATGATAACCTCCCACTCAAAAATATTCTAGAACATTTTTATGTATGTGTAAACAGCATAACCTCAAAAACAAAATGGCAGTTAAATCCAAAATATGGCATTTTGTTCAGTATCCTTCAAGGATGGTACAAGAAGTTTTTCAAGACTCTTCCACTTGTAACAAGCTTAAATTCTTAACTATATGAGTCATATTTGGGGTTTTGTTTTCCACAGATGAGAGACGTCGAACTGATGATATTGGGGAATATAAAGATGAGGAAGAGGAAGACAATGAAAACCCTTATGCAGATATCGGAGCATTTGACAGGTACCTGTTGAACAGTATTGCAAGGATTTATAAATTATAGTGTAAACTCATTAACTAATTTAACAAATAACACTTCATATGTAATGTTTCCTAAAATTTTGAACTATTTAACAATTTATCTGAACCTTTTGATTAAATTGCCATATATTTAAGATAGTTTCATCAATATTGAAACGAATTTCTTTCATTTTCTACGAAAAGCTTCAGAAGCCTTCCTCACACTCGATTACTTTTGAATAATATTAAATTCTAAGACACAAAAGCTGTTAGAGAACATAATTTATGTCAAATTCTTGCTTTATAGTTAGCTATAGCAAAGATATCCCTTGCTTTTACTTTGCACTGTAAAATACTTATACTTTTATGAAATAGGATATCATTATTCATTTGTATAAGCATTTCCAAGATTTGAGAGTTTTATGTAAATTATAAAGACACATATAATCTATTCATTCTTTATATTCGTTTTATCTTTCTCTTTAGAATCATTCAAAGCAACCAATTTTAAGGATATCAGAGCTTCCTGCACTGAAAAGGTATGACAATCGCTTATAGGCAGGGATAGCTGCATAGTCTCGCAGTAACTACAAGAACATAAGCAATAAAGGAATTTCTGCAAATGTTTTTATCGATTAACTTCAGGTGCATAGAAGAATAAGGAATTGTAAGAATAATTTTTACATGAAGGAACAGAAGGTTAAAACTTATCTTTCTTATCTTAATTGGATTGAATTATATCAGTGATCTTTGAAGGGCGCGCAAAGGTTTAGCCTGATATATCAGTTTCAGGGATGACAACTAAAATTTTTTACTGATTTACCCTGAAAAGGTTAGAGCTTTTAATTGCCCCTTAATTTTCCATATTTAGAGTTCAACTTTAGGAAAACTATATCTATTGATATGTTCAACTCAGAGCTATAATATTTAAGGTGAGAGTGTTCAAAACTCCGAGTTTCCAGACAAAATATGGGATTCATTGTTTTCATTCCATATTTAGAGTTCAACTTTAGGAAAACTATATCTATTGATATGTTCAACTCAGAGCTATAATATTTAAGGTGAGAGTGTTCAAAACTCCGAGTTTCCAGACAAAATATGGGATTCATTGTTTTCATTAATAAAAAAATTCACCTCTTTGTCTATTTAAAAATTTATAATCTTGTAGTCCGTACCACTTTGAAATATCTCTGCGGTCATTAAACATGATAGAACACGACATTTAAATAAGGATTAATTTAAAATTTCCTTCGTCATTGAAAACTGAATTTTTGTATTAAAAATGTCTGCAGCGATGCAATTTTTGGTCATAACATAAGCTCCTTGGTAACTTTATTTGATAACGTGGCCTGTGTTTTGTGTAAATGTGGTTTGTTGAACATTTAAGAGTCGAAGAATGTCGAATTTATCCATTTAAAAAATAAAAGTTGTACATATAAATATTTATGTGCCTTTCGTTTTTATTACACAGGATAACTACAGAACAAACCTTATTTTTATATAAAGAACATGCTCCACAAGTATTACAACTGAAAGATGAAAGAAGCATTTTATATCGTCCTATACATGTCGTAATTAAACAATTAATAAAGTAGAAAGGTGAGGTACTAAAATTTTGAAGAGGGGCTGCTAACACTAAGAGATACATGTACCCAAAATTTGAAAGTCCTACCTTTAAAAATGCAGAATTTAGGTTTTTCCCATGGCGTCCCGTAAATGCTCAAGATAGAAGCAAGTCTACGTGTGCTGATATATCTACGTTTCACGTGCGAGTCAACACGATCACTACCCGGAAACGCTCGCTGTTCACCAACACAAAACATTTTCCAACGAGCCAATCCCACCCCATACGTGATAATTACGTCAACAGCTACAATCAGATTAATTCATTAAGATTAGTTTGCTTTTGGCATTATTTACTCTCATGCACTGTGTGGCCCTGCAACGCCGAAATCCTGTTAACATTGATAAATAAGGTCCAATTTCGCGCTCTGCCTGCGGCAATAGTAAACTTCACATTTGATCCTCAATGTCATGAAAGTCTCATTTGGCCTGATGACTACTCGTTCACTTCTTTTGTTCAGTAAGAGTTTACAAAAATGCTCTGTCTTGTTAAAACTTGTGCCACGGGTTTTCTCTATTCTTCCTACATGAGTATATCTGTATGCACTACACTCTATACACTCTATCCTTCGAGTGCTTTACGTCTCCAATGGTCTCGTTTTAGAATCTTTCTCCCTTTATAACTACATTTATTTAGACCATATCGTATGGCGAATGAAATGGCTGAAATTATGCTCCGTGAGCCTCCATATAGTTTAGAATTACTGAACATTCATCTTAAAGGATAAGAGAAAATTCCGGTAACACTTATCCAGGTAATTCACCCTCACGGAGACTCAAACACGGGACTCTTGACAGTGCTAGTGCTAAAACACTTGAAGTCTGAGGTAGCTGTTATGCGTAGGAACCAATGTTATAATCATTCATATAATAGGAGGAATTATAGTATAATAAAGCACAGCCAGAAAATAACTCTTAACGAGAGCTATCTCGATCTACTATTTACTTTTTCTTTTTGTACTGAATAAGTTTTTCTTCAGATTTTGATAAAGGAAGCTGGAGGAATGTGTAACGTAATAACTTTTCCTGTCCACATGGTGTTTATGCTCGCCTTCCCAGTGACAAAGATGCTAGTTTCGTTTAAAATACGCATGTAAGGTATAGTCACGTAACTCACCAGATCGCCTCGGTAGCGTAGATGGTTGCGTGTCTGTCCCACGTTCAAGAGGACACGAGTTCGAGTCCCGGTCAGGGTGAGTTACTTGGATAAGGTTTACCCGGGGTTTACCCTTATCCTGACAGACGATTGCCGGCTAAATCTAAGCTCCATGGACCCCGGAATCATTTGAGCATCATTTCACCCAATTCATTCATCGTCCGACATGACTTAACGTTGGAGGACTTAAAAAAATATATATTTCACCAACACACACACACACACACACACACACACAACACATATACCTATTACTGCATTTACTGCAAACAGCATTAGATCTGGCAACATAGGTCACTCATATGCGCTCTCACACACTCATTTCCTGCTAAATAGATCTGCTACCAGAACAGATAAACATTTCAAACCTCTCTCCCCTTAATTCGTCTCTTGGCTTCTTGTACTGGGGGAGACAGTACCATATGAATAATGCAATTTAGACTTTTCTAACAACAGAGAAGCTTTGTCAGTTTTTCTTATTTAACATAAGGTTATCAAAGATTAATAACACCAACACAAAAACAATGGAAAAAACAAAATAAGAACGTGGCAGTTTGCCAAAGCAAACGTTAGTTACATTCAAAGTGTGCAAAATTAAACACATACAAAATATTTGTTTTTATTTATTTTAAATACATTAAACATCTGCAGAACTGGCTGGCCTGTAGCTCAGTCGGTGGAGCTAGGGGTTCCGGGTTCGATTTCAGGTATTGGTGGTGGGAATTTTCTCCGACCAAGATAATTCTTCATCTTCTCCAGAGTCTGGAGGTATGAATGAGTGTGGCAATGTGTACGTGATCTAATGATTAGAGCCCAACGAAAACGAGTTAACACCTTCGATATGTTCTAAAGGAGAACGGCCGCCGATATGACCAGCAGAATTCGCTTTGTAGGTACAAATCAGAAGTGTAATTAGCTCACAATTTAAAGTGTAAATGCAAAATATAAAATAAGGTTATGTTGACCATGTTAGCTCAACGCTTAAAAACAACCGGCAGTACCCCGGGAGGTTGGTGGTTCTATGGCATTGAATTGTTCAGCATGACTCTTTCTATTCACAAAATAATAAGTGTATACTTTTCGATAATATGAGGAGAGATTATTAAGGATATTTTATCTACAAGAACTGCAAATTATTAAATAATGTTTATTAGAAAAAAGTGGATTGAAAGTAATTTATATCTAGTTTAGTGTCTAAAACTGCAAATTTTAGGATTTAACACATGCTTTTGAATGCCAAATCATTACTGTGTAACAGGATTTCTTCATTGTTAAGGGGTTTCCAAAGTTGGGAAGCCTATGTAGCATGACGAAATGGTCCCTCACCTCCTTTGCTTTTCGAGCATCGTGTTTCTATCAGCCGTCCAGGATGTCGTCGACTATTCCACAACTAGTTGTTAATTCTTCTATTGTATCTGCTTAAATATGAGTCATAATATCTCTTCTTTTCAAGGGTGGTTACGAACTGATGGAAATGAAATTTGAATAAGTTAAATTTCGTAATATATAATTTAAGTTTATTTTCCACAACTTCGAAGTTGCCAAATGCAATCTAAATTAATTTTCTAGTATTTGTAATAAAATGATACTTCACAATATAATATGAATTGTTTAACCACTACTAATCTGAAATATAACTTAAAAATTTAAAAGATTATATTGATGGATTAAAGAAAAAAAAGTCTGCTCACTCCTGAGTACGTTGATCGAGAGATGATTTCTCTCCAAGCTTCTTCAGCAAGATTATTGACTTTAACTTCCGTTACCACCACTACCATCACTCTATATAATGTTTGGAAAATTCACAAACTACGTCATTACATAACCCACTAAATTTCCTTAATCTTTCATCTTTCCTTTTTCCATATAATTTATATTATTTTAATCATATCCCCAAATTTCCAAACCAATTTCAAAACAATTTTATATTTTCCTCATGTTTCAAATTTTGTGTTTTATTTCTTTGCACACGAATTCTCTCACCACTTGCGGACTTGTCAATACCTTTATTTGTTGAAATACTATTGGTGAAAAAGTAAACCATGTATCCACACCTATATTCGTGACTGACGAAGGCTTATACTCCTTCAGTCCGCTTACATCACATGTGCTGTGAAGCACACAAAAGTGCTAAGTTAACACATTTTACAAATTTCATTCTTGAGCTCTTAGCGGCAGGATTCGTGGATAGCTTACATCTTCTTTCATGCACCAGTGGCTTGTTCCATACACGCTGGTAATTCAACAGCGAGAGGGAGATCTTCCTTCCCCCAGTTCTTTTATTTTTTTCCTTTTAATTATGCATGTCGTACATGTTCAGCGTCAGGACGTTATGGAGATCTTTTCTAAGAGGATTCCAACTTGATGTTTAAATCATGAAAGTGGAAAAGTCAGTAGCCTCATCATGCTGATGCAACAGCGAACTGTCCTCGGCAACACGTTGCACCTAAGTTCTCTTCTTGGTGTTAGTAGCCACGCTGCCATACATTAGCCTTTTGTTTTTAACTCTGCATAGCCACTTGCCATCATACACTTTCCCTCCTTCATTATATTAAACATCACCAGTTCTCTTTTACCATTGCTCCTCTTGGTGCAACAATAAAAGTAAGACAAAAAGTACAACTTGAAATTAGTAGGTATAGTGCCTGCTTATAAATTCGGAATTTCACTCCACAATAGCTATATGACTATTAGGATTTCACCCAAAATACCGGTTTTAACACTAACATTATTTTAAAAAAATGTCTACATATTCTTTGCCTATATGTCTGTAAATAGCATAACACAAAAACGAAACTCTTAAGTGCAGTGTTTTCCAATGATCTGACAGAAAATTTTCAACTAAATCCACCCATGTTAAACTACAGTTTAAATGATGCGTTTTCCACATTTTATTTTCTCAAACGTTGCTCTACTATTTTTACTTAACTACCTTCCATAAAATTCAAGATATAATACATACTCTACCAAAGTATGTATAGAAATACAAAATTTAAATCGGAGAAATCCATAGAAAAAGATAACCTAGTAGAGATTAATTTAGGACTAAGACAGGGGTGTCCATTGTCACCTATCCTATTTAATATATATTAATGACGCAGTTGTACGATGGAAAACTATGCTCAGAACACATTTTAAAATAAAGGGGAGAAATGTTGACACATTGCTGTTTGCTGATCACCAGATTTTAATTGCGGAGACGGAAGATAGCTTACAAAGAGCCATGCATGAATTAAATAATATTACAAGAGAATATAATCTTCAAATTTCATATGAAAAAATAAAAATAATGGCTTTTATAGGAACGAAAATTTGAGAGCAAAACTGTGCATAAATGATAAACCCATCCAACAACAAAGTTATTTTAATTATCTTGGCTATATTGTGTCATATACCAGTAATAGAGATATACAAAACAAAATAAATAAATGCGAAACAATATGAGGCACAATAAAAAGAACTTTAAAAAATTGTAATTGTCAAACTTTGTTAAAACTGTATAAAATAATGGTGATCCCAACCCTGCTTTATGGGTGTGAAAACTGGGTCTTGACTATCTCGAAACAGAAGAAAGTGGAGGCTGCTGAGATAAAATTTCTGAGACAGGTGGCAGGTTATGGATTCATAGACAAGAAAAGAAACGAGGATATTAGAAGAGAATTGGAAATTCAGAGTCTAAATGAAACAATCATTGCATACAGGCAAAAATGGTAAGATCATGTGCATAGAATGACCGAAGACCGTACACCACAAATAGTATACAAGTAAAAACCTGTAGGTAGAAGAAATGTTGGCAGGCCACGAATGAGATGGTCCGATCAATTTCCTTGAAGTCGGAACGAGCCACAAGGCTTATACCGTGATGATGATGATGATGATGATGATGATGATGATGATGATGATGATGATGTGACATGCGTCACTACTTACTAGTCCTACATGTTTTTCACAATTTTTGTGTTTTATAAATAGATTATTTGAGATATGATCTTTGTTATATTATAAAAACAGTTATTTTGCTAATGTATTTTTTTCCGGCCTATTCTTAAAATATTCTTTTTGCATCACTGGAAACTGTTGAAATAAAATACAGTGCCGCATTCCTCATATTAACCGAGTTTTCTTATCTGAGTTATGGTGTTTGCAATTTTTTTTAGAAATACCTTATTTTTCACATTTATTGGATATCAAGAAATTGACAGTGGGATTTTATTATAGAATGTAATATCTTCTTTATCTACTCCATGGTCTAGGCTAGCCTTTAGTTACCAAGGTTGCAACTTCAAAGCTGGCGTAAGGCGTATAATCCTTAAGAATATTTTTTTCGGAAGAGAAATTAGGCCGGTGATTCTGAATGGAACATTTACAGATGGTAAATAAATCTCAATCCCATTAAAAGAGTTTCTTGATGAAATTTAAGTCTTTTAGCTCAACATACTTAGGTCATTTCATAATTGGTGGCAGCATTTGACTTAACAAGTACAACATTTTTGGAGCTGTCAAATTATTGCAGTTCTTAAAAGGATTCTCCTCCAACATGAACCACTCGCCTCTACGCATCAGGGAGCCAACGGATGCCATCTACAGCGTCTTGTCCTAATATTCAGGCAGACTGCTCTCCTGCTGCTATAATTGCATGTCTGGTTTTAAAACGAACTCCTCTAAGTAGCAATTGCATTTTCGAAAACAAGATCAAAATCACATGGGCTCATATCTAGGGATTGTGGAGGATGCTCCATAATTTCCCAGTTCCATCTGCGAAGTAAATTAACAACAGGGGCAGACATGTGAGAGCGAGCACGATCACGTAACACATTGAGATGAGAATTCACATGAATTGGACGTTTATGATACACAGCTGGTCGTAAATGGTGTCCCATAGAGTAAATGTAATATGCACCATTCAGAATATTTCCTTGAGGAACTGAATGAGTGATATGAACACCGTCAAAATCATAAGCGACAATGGACATGACTTTAAGTAGATACTGTTCTTGTCGTTACCTTTTTGGCCGTGGTGAATCAGTGTGACGTCACTCATTTCATTGTCTCAAATTTTGTTTGTAACATCGAATTCAGTGTCACCTAATGTTATGATACATCGAAGAAAACGCTGGCCTTCACGTTCATAGTGTTCTAATTATAATCTCGCTATTTCCTTCCTCTGCCACATTGCTTCCTCTGTAAGGGTGTATAGAACAAAACGAGTGCAGATTTACCTCATCTTAACTTCTTAAGTATGTCGACAATCGCACCAGGAGCAACTTTAACTTCCCTTGTTAGTTCAATACAAGTCCAACATCGGTGTTATTCGAGCAGTGCTCTAACAGCATTCACATGTACATCATTACTTGTTGATTGTGGTCTGGCAGCTCCACGTTTTTGATCAACGCCTTCTCTTCCTCTACAAAATGCATTCGCCCACCTAGCCACGGTACGATATGGTAAAGTCTGTCTAACACAAGCTTTCAATAATTCTGCACGGCACTGTTGAGTATGGATACCTCGTGCATCCTGAACTTTAATGAAACATGTTTGTTTGTTGATTAATTAGAGCCAACTGAAAAATTCAATGCCATGGCCGGGATTTGAACCACGGATCTACTGGTTTCCGTCCAGTTGCTCTACCCTTGAGCTACCATGGTCAACGTGCCTTCCTGACATTAAATTCTCCAATTGACTCAATCATATTTCCCGGTAGACCACTTTAGGGTTCTCAAATTTGAGACAACCACTTGTGGCGACTTACTATTGTAAGTACTTAATTACCAGGATTTTTTATCGTAGATTATTTTTTAATGTAAATTTATATTGAGGAATTAATCCTTAAAGAATTAATCCTTTTAAATACATTAATCCGGTATATGGGTGATTTTGAATAATTAGAGTAAGTCGCCACAAGTGGTTGTCTGAAATTTGAGAACCCTAAAGTGGTCTACCGGGAAATATGATTGAGTCAATTGGAGAATTTAATGTCAGGAAGGCACGTTGACCATGGTAGCTCAAGGGTAGAGCAACTGGACGGAAACCAGTAGATCCGTGGTTCAAATCCCGGCTATGGCATTGAATTTTTCAGTTGGCTCTAATTAATCAAAAATCTCCCATATACCGGAGTAATGTATTTAAAAGGATTAATTCTTTAAGGATTAATTCCTCAATATAAATTTACATTAAAAAAATGTTTGTTTGTGTTTTCTAAACATATTTAGAGCCTACAAATAAACTTGTTAAAAATGCCTTATTGCATAAAATTGTATTGAATCTCACAACTAACAATATTTGATGCTCTTATTTTTCATTGTTATCAGCTTCTATGATTTACCATTGATAATGCCAAATGCAGCCAGTGTTGCCACTGATTTTTGAATGATCCATGTAATATAAACCACCTGTAGTTAAAGAGCATTTATAACTAAACATTATATGTTTCTCGTACAGATTGTCTCCAGTCTGAACTTAAATCACCCGATTCTTCTACTCCAGTCATTGGCTAACGAAGTAAAATTACAAATACCTAAGGTTTGTTTCAAATAACCTTGCCCCGTTGAGATGTATGCCTCAGGGTTTTACTACATTCCTCTTTACTCTAACTGGCTAATGCTTTTGGCGTCGTAGGCAATGCAATGTACGACAAATCGAGTTCAAAGCAGGGTTAGGAATAAATGTCATATACAGAAATACATCACGAGCACCGATAAACATACTTGCTATACTCTTCTCAGGCTAGTTTGATCCTGCTGTAAACAACAAGGCGGAGCTGTCTCAACTCGCCACGTGTTAGACGTTACATGCACGCACATAAGTTTTACAACACTAGCAATATATATAGACTAACTACTATACAGTAAATAAATAAAGTTCGATTACACATTAACTTATTAAGTCTATGAATTTTTTCATTTCTATAAAAATAATTATAAACTTTACTGCGTATAGCGCTTTTCGTATTTCTCCACACGTTGTTTGTATTTACGTGATTTTCCCGGTGTTCTAAGAGTTCCGGATGTTTGCTGTTCCATTCTAACACTATGTACACTACTTGTGGAAACACCAAGGAGATCACCGGTTTCTTTTTCAATGTTTTTATAGACTATTCCGGGTTTCTTTCTTTAAGCACCGCGAAACAATGCGCGATCATTTGCCTATCGCCACATTTTAAATGTTTGCCTCGATTGTGTTTAATTTCGGCTGAAGTACTGGCCTGCTCCATGATGAAAAGCTTACTGATTTTAAATTGCATTTACATAAGTGTTCTTTGGCTTGTGAGGTACCTTAGATGTACCAGAAATGCAGTCTTCAGTGAGGTCTACCCTAAAGTCCAAAAACCCCGTCTTCTGTTACCCGGGAGCGAAGGAAGATTCCGGGGGTCTTTCCTTGGGGCAATGACTTGAATATAAAAGCCCCTCCCCCATCGACAACAACGTCAAGACGGGTGGATGTGGATGCGCCACTTACGCGCGTCAACCCCGCAGGGAAGACCACCGAAAAAACTCTATGGGGCCGCCTGGTGATCTAGCACACCTACTAGATCTGCAGGCTACTACCCGGGACATTTTAGGCAACCATCTGCACCCTCCGGGTGGCCGAAGCCTGGCCGGAGGTACCCGATTTTACACGGATAACGAGAACACACTGCCCCCTCGAGTCCAACCCAATCCGAACAACTACCATTCAGGGAGGGGCCCGAATGTTCGGACCGAGGTTCTTCTGGTAACGTCAGAAGTACCACGATTGCTAGGGGTCCACAGTGCTCGCACCACAGTAGCTGAAGGGGACGGCTTCCTTCCCCTACGGGGACAGCATATACAGTGTTAATTATCAGAAGCAACTACACACTATAAACAATAACATCTTAATCAGCATTCAACTCGATACAAACCTCGTTGTGAGAGAGCTGCCTGGTATAGGAATGCAAAATATTATGTAATAACAGTGTCCTTTAGTAATTGTTAAATAAAATGCAGCTTAATTTAACATAAGTTAATAGTGTGTATTATTTCACCTGTCTTCTGTCTAATCTCTATATAGTATACAGCATACATCTATGTGGTGTGTGAAGCAGGAAGATAAAATGTGAGGCTATTACGTTTATAAGAATCGAAACATTTGCATACTTTTCTCTCTCCGAAATTAGCTCTCGCAGAGTACTGGTCAGAAAATTACTTACAGTACTGTACTTAAAGGAGGGGTTTATCGTACGCATGTAAATAAAAGAAAACGCCCATTAACTTCGCTAAATCAATCAACAGCTGCCGCAATATCTCTATCTCTTTCTCTCTTCCCACCTAGATGTTTACAGGAGGATTATATTTGGTTGAGAGAGATTATATCGTCAGTCATCCTGAGACGCAGGTTCGAAGCAGGGAAATCCACACAAACTGAAGATTGACCCCCCCTCTAACGACCAGGGAGTTACCTAACTGTCCCAAAAGGGAGCCCGGCACCTCCGTGGACATTTCCATAGGGCAAGACCTACAGATTAACAAGGCCCCCCCCCATCTGGTCCTGTGGACTCAAGACGGGATGGAAGTGGATACGCCACATACGCGCGCCAACCCCAAAGGTGAAGGCTACCGATTAACCTCGGAAGGGCCGAGAGATGATCTAGCACACCTACTAGCTATGCACGGGTATGGGGAACCACTGCCCCCTCGAGGCCAACCCAATCCGAACAACTCACATTCAGGGAGGAGCTCAAATGTTCAGCCCGACGTTCCTCTAGTAACGTCAGCGGTACCACGAGTGCTAGGGGTCCACAGCACCCGCACCACGTCATCTGAAGGGGACAGATCCACTCCCCTACGGGGAGGTTCGAAACAAAGAAACCTCCTCCTTACTTATTTTAAGAATTGACATGCATTCCAGATAAATTATCTCTGTTGCGTAACCCCCCAGGGGCCTACTTCGGTAGGTACGGGTTTGGCGCACCCGGGGTCCCGAGCCAACCGTCTCCCTCGTGGGGGCTCCTCTTCGTGGTTGAGGAAGACGGTCAACAGGCCCAGCCACGTGTAGGCCGTGCGTGGAGACCCGTGTCGGTGAAACGGTGAACAAAAAAAAAGTGAAAAAGGTGAACGAAAATTTTAGTAGGTTTTGATTGATGTTTTTTGTGTACTTGCATTTTAGTAGGTTTTGTTATACTTGTATAGTTTTTAGAAAGTTTTATATCTGGCTTTTGCCATGACTAGTTTTTTAAAGGGCGCTGATGACCGCCGTAGTTGAGCGCCCTTATATATCGTCATCATCATCTCTCTCTGTGTTGCGCAATATACTTTTTCATACGGCTATCAAAAAATAAAAATTACTATTCTCTTCGAACATATTGTCACCCGAACATGGGAATTCACGATAGAACCAGCTGGCAGGTAGGGCCAGACGGGAAGCATTAAGGACACGCCTACCCATTTATCTCGTGTTACTAACTGAGGGGATGATTAGAAGAGCGGCACGAGCTCTGTATCGTCTCTATCCCCTCCCCTGACGTCTGGAACCTTTGGGATGATTCACTGAACCGCGAGACTTCCAGAAACATCGATATTCCTATAAAAAGGGGCTGCAGTTGGCGAGTCAGTTCAGTTCTTGGCGAGCAGCAGTGAGGAGTGCCGTGCTAGTGAACGGACTGGAAGACTGTGTATGTGTATCAGAGGAGTTGTACGTAGTGGTGAGTGTAGATTGGACCTGTGATAGACGAACTGGCGAATTGTAATTGTGTGGGATACGTAATTCTGTGTAATCGGCAAGTGTTCCAACTGTAACTCGGTGGAAATAAAAAAAAATGTCCAGTTTGTGCAGTTGGACTTTTAATTTCACTAACCCACAGTCACAATTTTAATGTTAAATAACGACCTGGTTTGTAGCGTACAGCAGTCTATACCACGACAGCATCAATGAGAGGTGATTAGGCCACGTGAGCGTTAAGATATACGGGGCAACCTTACGTGAAACAAGAATTAATTCATCCATATTGCTAACAAATTGCTTGTTAAATTTATAAAAAAATAAAGCTACATCAGGAAACTACATAATGTTACCCATGGTTACCACCACAACTACCATATAAGCGTAGCCAATTTTGATCTAGTTAGTCAAAATGTTTCGATACCTTCCTTCGCTATACATGTAAACTGATTCTGATGTAAATATTAGAGCTAAAGGCCGCCACTGCTTCTGGAGAAAGAAGCAGAAAGGTAAGTAATATAAAATGCTAGGAAATTGATACTTGGGATGCTAGGGGTAAAAAAGGAGCTCTTACTAACGAACAGCTGTTTTATTTTCAGATACCTTTTTTTTTCTAATTGCATTTTACTAACCGTGCTCGCACGCCAGCCAGCCCGTGCTATTTCATTATTTTCGTGTTGCGGACGTGGGCGTTATTAAGGGATGTGCTTCAGAAAGCACACGGGGGTTGGAGAAATGGAGAGAGAAAATACAATTAGCAGAATTCCTGCAGGAACGGTCTCCTCTGTGGCATCCGAATATGAAACTTCATGCACAGCAGGGGAAAGCGTTCTGTACAAATTCTGTGGTCATCAAAGCCAGTTATTGTGCAAGATTTTACCGGCTTATTTAGGACATTAACATCCGAACAGTTCTCTTGCTCCCTTGTCTTCTGAAGACCGCTGGGAAATCGCACGTCATTGTGCTATTGTCACCATATGTGTGCACATTGTGTGTTTGGGCATTAGATGAATGTATTTGTGACGTGTCGGGTTCACTTACCGTATACCAACTACTCTAACCTTAGACTTCCCAGGGTTTCTCATGTTATGTCCTTTATATAATTTCCCTGTTATTCCGTTTCATGTATAAAGTTTAGTGGGGTGCGGTGGCGCTGGAACAATAACGTACATCTTTGTTCAAAGGAAAAAGTAAGAGGCATGTTTTTTTAAGTCAGGCCCGTTTTTGAATTAAAAAAGACGTGCATAGATATCGCAATAATTTTATTTTTACCGCAATCTGCTTTTCTACATAAGTTCCGTGAATATTGAGGCACTTGTCATAACATGGCTCCAGTTTTTGAATACCCTCCTCATAAAATTCTGCCGCCTGACGTGTTTACCACTGTATCACAACTGTTTTGACTTCGTTATCGTCTTGAAGACACTGACTACCCAGATGTTTCTTCAAGTGCAGGAACTAATGGTAGTCGCTGGGCGCCAGATCAGGACTGTATGGAGGATGATGTAGAGTTTCCCATTGAAAATATTTGATGAGATCTTTGCTCCGATTAGCCACATGTGGACGGTCATTGTCATGCAGCAAAACGATATGCTTACTCACCTTGCCACGTCTTTTGGCACGGCGCAGATGTTTCAATGTCTCACAATAAGACGCTGCATTGATTGTCTCATTACGAGGCAGAAACTCCACTAGCAATACTGCTTTTGTGTTCCAAAAAACTATATACATGATTTTCCGGGCAGAAATTGTTTGCTTAAACTTCACTTTTATGGGTGATGATGAATGTCGCCATTCCATGGATTGTTGTTTCGATTCTGCTGTAATGTAGGCCACCCATTTCTCGTCACCAGTAATAATTTGGTCGAAAAAATCTTCACCTTCATTCAGGTACCTCTCAAGGAAAGTAAATGCACTGCCTAAACGTTGGGTTTTGTGCAAATCCGTCAACATTTTCGGAACCCAACGTGAACACAATTTCCGGTACTTCAAGTTCTCGGTCACAATGCGATACAAAACACTACGAGAATATTGAGGAAACTAGTCGCACAATGATGAAATTGTAAAGCGTCTGTTTTCTCTCACCTTTTCGTCCACTTTCTGCACCAAATCTTCAGTAACGGCCCAAGGACGCCCACTCCGTTCTTCATCATGCACATTTGTGCGGCCATCTTTAAATGCCCTCACCCATTCCATCACTCATAATTTTTGTCCGTAAACTTCGCAGATCTCACGATGAATATCGATCGGTTTTACGCCTTTAGCACTAAGAAATCGTATAACAGCCCGTACTTCACAATCAGTAACCAACGTATACAATGAAGAATCAGACTGTAATGGCGTCAGTGCGTAGAAAAGATATGTAGGTAACCAGCGCGCATGGGCGGAACGACGACCGTAGCGCTGCGGCGGTGGAATCACAAAACGGTACTGACTTAAAAAAACATGCCTCGTACTTCCGTGAAACTGAGAACTGCTTGGTCAATAGGCGGTTCAACTTTCTCTAAAACGGGTCTTCGAGCCCAGGGGTATCAAGTATCTCCGCATGTCTGTGCACCGTAGCTACCTATAGCCTTTTGTGATTCCTTCACTTCTCCTTCCTCTTGAGAGCCTCTAGCCGCAATAGATGCGTGTAAGGTGCCCTTTCTGGTATAACCTAAACTTCCGTGGGGGAGGGCATTCGCTCCCTTCAGCTGCAGGGGTGTGAGCGCTGCGGACCCCTATCACTCTTGGTACCTCTGACGATACCAAGAGAAACCTCGGGGCGAACTTTCGAGCCCCTCCCGAATGGGAGTTGCTTGGATTGGGTTGGACTCGATGGGGTGGTATGTTCCCGATACCCGCAGGAGATCAAGTACCTCCGGCCAGGCTCCGGCCGCCCGGAGGGAGCAGAGGGTTGATTAGGAGGTCATGGGTACCAACCTGCAAAGCTAGCAGAACGTGTGCTAGATCACCTGGCGGACCCACCGAGGTTTTTGGAAGTGTTTCCTGCGGGGTGGATGCGCGTAAGTGGCGGATTCACTTCCACCCGTCTTGACGATGGGGAGGACTTTCTATACACAAGGTAATTTCCCATGGAAAGAGCTCCGGAGTACTCCATCGTTCCCGGGTTGATACAGGCCGGAATCTTCGGCCTGTACATGACAAATGTACCTTTCTTTACAATACATAGACTATTCTGATCTAACTGTAGTTCAAAATTTGGTATTTGCAGTTACAGTTAAGTTAATGTCTGTCTCACTAGATTGGCATATATTTCTAATTAGGTATGTACTCAAAAATTTGGTATCCTCTCCGTATTGTGACCTCACACATCAATAAGCCGGCCCCCGTAGCAATGGTCGTTAGAGCGTATGTCTCTAGCGTTCCGCCGCGTAGAGGGTCGCGTGTTGGAGTCCCGCCTTGGGCATGGGTGTTTATGTCTATAGTGAATATGTGTGAGATACGAAAATAAACGGAAATAATGAAAAAACTATAAAATAATTAAAAAGAAAAGGATACATATATATTTAATTTCAAAATATTCTATAGGACATGTTTCCAGTCGTAACCAGAAGGTTTATGGATTCTATTTGAATTAGCCCAATTTTTGACCGTCTCTACTTCGTACGTACACACTTTCAGTACGTAGGGGGTATATTCCGTTCCCCCAAAAATTAAAAATAGAATTTTATTGGAAAATACACGTTTTTAGGTACCCTAAATCTAAAAGGATTTCATCTGAAAAATGTACGTACGTGTATGTATCAAACTTGACTGCCCTTTACATTTTTATTTACCTTCTCCAATATTAAGTTATATCGGACAATGAATGAAATGGGTGAAATGATATTCAAATAAACTCAGGGTCCCTAGAGCCTAGAGTTATCGGACAGTCATCGTAGAAGATAAGCGAAACCGCGGAGAAGCATTATCCAGATAACTCACCCTGACGGAGATTCGAACTTGGGAAGTCTTAAGCGTGAGGCACTCTTTATCTCTATCTATATCACTCTATCTACCTAGGCGGGGGTCCTTTATATCGAACATTTTCCTACAATATGTATTTTCTCAAAAACGGCTCCAACAATGTCCATTAAAATACTACATGTTTAAGATATATTCATGACAAATCAGCCCGACTTGGTAGCGTGGTGGTGGCATGTCTGTTTCACGTTCAAGAGGTCCCAGGTTCGAATCTCCCTCAGGGTGTGTTACCTGGATAAGGCTTTTTCCGGGGTTTTCCCTTATCCTGAAAGACGAATGTCCATGGACACCGGACTCATTTGAGTATCATTTCATCCATTTCATTCATCTTCCGATATGACTTAACGTTGTTACAAAAAAAATGATGATGGTGGCGTTCAAGGCTTACCACAGCTCCACGTTGTGCGCCAATTTGAAGCAATAATGTAAGATGGTGGCGATCAAGGGTTACCACAGCTCCACGTTGTGCGCAAGTTTGAAGCAAATATGATTATGGGTGTACACAAGTTGTCGGCGAGCAATGAGGTTTCTCTCAGGGTATGCGTGGATGTGTGTGAGAAGGAGATTTTCACAACACTGGAATGCCCGTCTCCAAATTATTTATTCACTGCTTCTTCTTTCAAAATATCGAAATGGAAGTCGCCGACCGAGGGTTACCAATCTCAGTTTAGGGTAATTGAGTACAAATTAATTATTACTCGATATTTTTTTTGTTGACCCGACAAATATTCAATACAGAACAAGTTGACCGCTCTAATAGGCTTCACGTCTCAGACTCTTCTCTTAGCTTCAAGCCGAAGACCGATTATAATGGCTTCCTAGCCGCGAACCGTCTCCATCGGCTAAACGCCGAAGAGTGCCTCCTGACCACAGCTGCGCGTGTATATATCTCTAACTTTCCCTTTTGAAATTCCTTCTTCAAAGTCCCTTTGTGGCTGTTTTGGTCGCCATTGTAAATGATCCAAAGAATTCCCTATTCATATACGTCAAGTGACAATTCCTTTAGAAACCTTCTAAGGACACTGCTTGATTCATGGCTTTGTTACAGACTTTCCCTAACTCAACTGGCCTTGCCTTTGGTCTTGACAAAGAACCAACATTCCTTCGACATCTATCATGATTCTTCTGGCAAACCATAATTTCGGTATCAACGGGGAGGACGTAAATTATTAAATGGAAAAACAAAAATGATCAAAGGCACACCTTGAATTTTCTGAGTATATTCTCAGAAAGCTCTTCATTCGGGATGATATTTGCATAACTGGTAAACAGTAATAACTAAACAATATCTTATTGCCAGGCTCTGTACCGGAGTTTCAAATGTTGGCCATGGCAAGTTATCTGGATAAGATTTTTCTGGGGTTTTCCCTTATCCTTAAATGCTGGGTAGCTCCAAGCTCGATGTACGTTGTACTCATTTAAGAATCATTTACCTTCATCGTCCAACACGATCTAACGTTGCAGGACACTAACTAAAAATCATAATTAAACAAAATATCTAAAACTTTGCTTTATATCTCGTCCGTATCTCCCCTGCCCTCGTGAAGTCTATACCTCTTTTCATTTTTTACAAACGGAACTTAATCATCCCAATAAGGACCGGATTTAAACAATTTTACCATAATTTAATGCCTACTCTAATCCAACAATCCTTTTTTTTATGAAAACTAACACTGGGATGTCTTTTCTTTTCTTTTTCGTTTTTTTTTTCAATTACTTTTGTGTGTAAGAGTAGTTTGTATAGGAGCATAGACTAAGACAGGGTTTGATCCCATAAAAATAAGACTTGTTTTTGTGTCTGTCTTTTATTTCCAGGAACATAACTATGACTCACTGATACATAAACAAGTAACTAAGATGGCCTTTCTCGTTGAGGATAACGCCACTGCTGCCAGCAGATACTACTTTTGAAGAAGGGCGGCCGCTAACAACCCAACTCCTCCTCTTTTGACCCTGCTGATGGTTTAAATAGAGGTTAGTGGCTAAAGGGGTGGGGATTTGCGTGCACAACCAAATTCTTCGTGCACTGCTCCGATTTAATCTACTCGCTCTGGCAGTCTTATGTTACCGTGCTCGCCATCGTGTTAATCTAGCTTCCTTCCTGACGGTTTTCCTCAGTTTAGCACTCTGCTCGCCAATAAATGAAAAGCAAATAACAAAACCCCCCAATACCTTCACCTGTCTGTTTTGTTAAAGCTAATGGTATCAGACGTCGGCGATCAAAATGAATTAATGGACTTGGGAATGAGGTCAGTCAATGGAAAGTTAAGTAGCGTTTAAGGCAAATCATTTGGTGAGGTGTTGTCCAAAAGTGGCAGAAAGAAGATTGTCAGCTGTTCAGTTTTTATACGAGGCGTGTCTGTAAAATAAGTTATCCAATTTTATTTTATATATAAAACATGTTTATTGTCTCTGAATGTTACATTTACGGAAAGGCGGTACAGATGTATTATTTTATCTTGACAGAAATCCTGCGCGGTAGAGATGAGTACCAACTGTGATGGGGATAGTGAACCTATCGCCACAATGCGTCACACGAGTAAGATTACGAGAGGGGAAGGCGGTACATAACGTGTCTAAAAACAAATTTCATTCTCGAAGCCAGTTTTGCAGCTCAAATAAACTAAGTTGTAGTTCTTACTATGGTAGTAATCTCCAAGCTTTTGTTGGATCTTAAATAGTACATAGACATTTGGAACAAAACCCTGTTCTCCTCCAGCAGGCATGATAAACAACTGTCGGCCTTTCAATATCACTGCAGAGTACCTGTAATGTATTTCACTCCAGGCATATGGTCCAGTGTGTGCTGTATTTATATAAGTTTCATCCATATAAACTATATAAACTTCTGTTCGATATCTCCGAATATTTCGTAAATACTTAAGCCTTTTTGCATGTATGGTGCGATGTTCGATAAAAATTTGTCCGTCACGCTTAGTATTTTTTTTCTCAAATAGTCCTAGCTTCAAAAAAGCTCTTCTTAATGTTTAGACACTGCGTTGGAAGTCAGTAGAATTTTTAAGCTTCATAGGCACTTTCTTCAAAGTTCGTCTTTGTTGTTCTGTGCTTTAAAAATTATTCATAGTTCACCTAACTATTTCTGAATTAAAACATCCAAATTAGATGTTGTGTATGTTCTTAATCTTTGTTTACTGGGCATAGAGAAGGACGTTGTTGCACTAGCACCAATGGCTTTTCTTTCCTTAATAACTCACTAAACTGCTTTCAGACACAATTGTTGCCTCAGATACCCTTCCCCAGATTTTTATAGCTGACCCAGACCAATGTTGCTTTGTTATAAATCTATGGATATTGGTTATTACTTCTCGTGCTTTTAAATGTAGCCCTTTATTTCCTAATGTGCTGCTAGGAGGCGTCATTTATAAATGCCCTCTTGGAACCAGGAGACAAGCACATTTTGAAACAAGCTGTAGTATTACCGAGTAGCTCTGCACGTGTTTACTTGCTCGCAGCTGGTACACAACTGACCTACCCTCCCCTCCAGTTGCAACCGTTCTGGGGTGTACTCGTCCAGATACCACTGCGCATCGCTCTGCACTTTTCAAGATAAAAAAATACATCTGTACTTAAAGCTATTTTTCAACGTAATCACCATTGCTAACGATGACTTTTGCATGCGCTGTGGCAGTTTTTGTATACCCTTGTAATAGCACT
This sequence comes from Mantis religiosa, assembly GCA_030765055.1. Lineage (NCBI taxonomy): Eukaryota > Metazoa > Arthropoda > Insecta > Mantodea > Mantidae > Mantis > Mantis religiosa. The sequence goes on along the minus strand of CM060951.1, from coordinate 30,407,224 downwards.
CTCCCGCCAAGTTGCGCAGGCAGCGCCCAACCTCGGTTTTCAAATCATCGTCGGTCTGGATATGTGTTCCGCCCAGGTGTTACTTCAACTCAGGAAACAGATGATAATCAGTAAGTGCTAAGTCTGGACTGTCGGGGGAATGGGTGTGGATGTCCCATCCCAACTGGGCCAAAATCTTGTCAATCGTAGTCTTACTGACTGCATGTACAAGTTAGCACAGCTCGCGCATTGTCACACGCCGATCTTTAAGCATTTCTTGCTCCACTTTTGCAATTGTTTCGGCTGAAACCGAAGGCCGACCAGAACGCCGTTCGTCTTGCACGCTTGTACGTCCGTCTTTGAACTCTCTGACCCACTTTCGCACGTTTTTGTCGTTCATACATTGTGGTCCATAGACTTCGCATAACTGACGATGGATTTGAGTTAGGTAGTGCCCTTGGTACTATAAATAAATAAATAAATAAATAAATAAATAAATAAATAAATAAATAAGTAAGTAAGTAAGTAAGTAAGTAAGTAAGTAAGTAAGTAAGTAAGTAAGTAAGTAAGTAAGTAAGTAAGTAAGTAAGTAAGTAAGTAAGTAAGTAAGTAAGTAAGTAAGTAAGTAAGTAAGTAAGTAAGTAAGTAAGTAAGTAAGTAAGTAAGTAAGTAAGTAAGTAAGTAAGTAAGTAAGTAAGTAAGTAAGTAAGTAAGTAAGTAAGTAAGTAAGTAAGTAAGTAAGTAAGTAAGTAAGTAAGTAAGTAAGTAAGTAAGTAAGTAAGTAAGTAAGTAAGTAAGTAAGTAAGTAAGTAAGTAAGTAAGTAAGTAAGTAAGTAAGTAAGTAAGTAAGTAAGTAAGTAAGTAAGTAAGTAAGTAAGTAAGTAAGTAAGTAAGTAAGTAAGTAAGTAAGTAAGTAAGTAAGTAAGTAAGTAAGTAAGTAAGTAAGTAAGTAAGTAAGTAAGTAAGTAAGTAAGTAAGTAAGTAAGTAAGTAAGTAAGTAAGTAAGTAAGTAAGTAAGTAAGTAAGTAAGTAAGTAAGTAAGTAAGTAAGTAAGTAAGTAAGTAAGTAAGTAAGTAAGTAAGTAAGTAAGTAAGTAAGTAAGTAAGTAAGTAAGTAAGTAAGTAAGTAAGTAAGTAAGTAAGTAAGTAAGTAAGTAAGTAAGTAAGTAAGTAAGTAAGTAAGTAAGTAAGTAAGTAAGTAAGTAAGTAAGTAAGTAAGTAAGTAAGTAAGTAAGTAAGTAAGTAAGTAAGTAAGTAAGTAAGTAAGTAAGTAAGTAAGTAAGTAAGTAAGTAAGTAAGTAAGTAAGTAAGTAAGTAAGTAAGTAAGTAAGTAAGTAAGTAAGTAAGTAAGTAAGTAAGTAAGTAAGTAAGTAAGTAAGTAAGTAAGTAAGTAAGTAAGTAAGTAAGTAAGTAAGTAAGTAAGTAAGTAAGTAAGTAAGTAAGTAAGTAAGTAAGTAAGTAAGTAAGTAAGTAAGTAAGTAAGTAAGTAAGTAAGTAAGTAAGTAAGTAAGTAAGTAAGTAAGTAAGTAAGTAAGTAAGTAAGTAAGTAAGTAAGTAAGTAAGTAAGTAAGTAAGTAAGTAAGTAAGTAAGTAAGTAAGTAAGTAAGTAAGTAAGTAAGTAAGTAAGTAAGTAAGTAAGTAAGTAAGTAAGTAAGTAAGTAAGTAAGTAAGTAAGTAAGTAAGTAAGTAAGTAAGTAAGTAAGTAAGTAAGTAAGTAAGTAAGTAAGTAAGTAAGTAAGTAAGTAAGTAAGTAAGTAAGTAAGTAAGTAAGTAACTAACTAACTAACTAACTAACTAACTAACTAACTAACTAACTAACTAACTAACTAAATAAATAAATAAATAAATAAATAAATAAATAAATAAATAAATAAATAAATAAATAAATAAATAAATAAATAAATAAATAAATAAATAAATAAATAAATAAATAAATAAATAAATAAATAAATAAATAAATAAATAAATAAATAAATAAATAAATAAATAAATAAATAAATAAATAAATAAATAAATAAATAAAATCTGAATATTCTACCCCGGCACCTAGACAACTATACCGGGGCATATATCCAAATTTTCTCTTTATTTTTCCATAAAATCCTTACAAATGTTATAATTATACAAATCTCTCAGAAAACTACTCTACAAAAATAAAATGAAATAAAATAACAGAAATAAACACACAAAAAAGCAAAAAACAAAAGAAAACAACTATAAAAATTACAAAATCCTTATTTCCTAAATCTATATCTAAATCTACTAATTCTGTAGTCCACCATGGCCTCTGCCATCACTCTCTCCCTCCGCCGCCCATGCAGTCAACTCCATTGTTAGATTATTCAATAATTCTTCCCGTCTTATCCTATTTTGTATTCTAGAACTCCTTCTTGGATCTTGTACTATTCTTCGCCTACTATCAACTCTTTCTCCTTTGAATATTTTTACCTCCCATGCTTTCTTACTTACAAAGTTAGTCAAAACTTGTAATTTATTTACCAATTGTTGATCTCGAATTATGTCATATACGATATATCCTGCTAGCGCATGCCTCTCTTCTTGTTGGTGAATTGCATATCTTCCACATTCAAATACTACATGTTCAGGCACTCAAAAAAAAAAAAAAAAAAAAAAAAAAAAACGGATCACTGCGCGCAACTCGCACTTGGCTGCGGAAATGATAGGAAGCTCCATCGCAAACGGCTGCCCAGCCAAGACTAATGTTTGCAACGGGTTTGTTGTGATGGGGATTTGAAGGGGTGGAACAAACCTACACGCCAGTGTTGCCGGATCTCGCCTAATGGCATCCCTTACGGCTCCAATGCCCTGGAGACCATATTTTACGACACGCCTCGTACTTCCTGGACTTACTGATTTAATATTCCGTTTTCAGAACTGCAATTACTAATATCTGTGAAGAAATTCGTACATTTAAAGGTTGGTATGTACATGGTTTAATGAATACTCCAATTTTCGAGATAGAAATGTCAACATTTTTCTAAAATTTTCAATATTGGGGAAAACTGTTTTTTAAGAAGGACAGGACATATTTATTTTCTCTGTTACATATAAGTTAGAGACTCTTTTAGCAGAATTTCATTAAGAATACATGTTTTTATAAAATAAAACTGAAAAGATTACATATATACGTCCTTCTGTCCACTAGCATGTGGTGTTGGTAACAGTTCATCTGTCTGAATAGCGTAAACCAACAACAAATACTTGAACACCAAAACTGATATTTAAGTTCCGTGAATATTATTAGAATATGATAATAAGCATATCACTAACTTTTCAAATCCGTACATGACCTCCTTTGAGCCCTCATATCCAGTATTTCATGTGACCTCAATGTGCTGTAATTGGAGTTGCTATATGCTGTGGCATTGCATCAAAGAGCTTTTGAATAGGATCCTGAGGGACTTCGCTCATGCAGTTTGTATTCGAGCCCACAATCCGCGACACTAGATATTGGAGGATCATGACGCATCAGGTACCGACTGACCAATCATATCCCAGACTTGTTAGATAGGCGACATGTCAGGCAAACGTGCAGGCCAGGGAAGCAATGGTACCCCTTGCTCTTCGAAGAAGGCTTGTACATTCGTCGCAATATGTGGCCGGGCATTGTCCTGTTGAGGTATCGCTTGAGGAGATGGCTGAAGCAGGGGAGAATACCTCAGACTCTACAACCAACATTAGGGACCAGTTGCTGTTCAGAGTTCCCTCAATTCGTAGGAAGCGTGATCGCTACCAATGACGCCCCAAATTTCCACACCTGGTGTTTGTCCACTGTGCCGCTCTACAATGCAGCCCTCCAGGTTGCACTCACCACAGTACGTCCGACACGTATGCGGCCATCACTGTAGGACATGTTGAAGCGAGAGTCATCCGAAAAGACTACATTTTGTCACTCATCACCCCAGTGGCGGTGTTCATGTGCCCATTGCAGTCGGAGGAGCTTGTGGTTTCTGGACAATGGAAGCCGACGTAATGGCATGCGTGCAACTAGTCCAACCTACAGCAGATGGTGACGAACCGATGTAGACAAGTTCACACCTGTTGCAGTGGTTTTTTCTTTAATAAGTTTTATATTAAGTATATATTTTATTTTAAATGATTTAGTATATTTTATTGAATGAGAAATTATTAGATTAAACTCTTCTTTTATTGTAATAACTTTATTATTTGATTGAATATCATTATTATTTATAAGTTTTGTAGCCAACACTAGCCAACACTATGGATGAAGCTGTATGGTCCGTTTTGGCCATACGGACAAGATGACGTTCATCCCGTGCTGTGGTGACTTTTTGTAGTCCAGCTCCCGCTTTTCGCTGCGTACGACATTCATCTATCCACACACGCATCACTGTCGTAGCAGCATGCTCTGTACGAACGAAATGTCACGGTATGGCACACTCTCTTCACAAATACCGATAATTCTGCCCTGTTCGAACTCACTCACATGCCTATATGGCTCCCTATGACATCGACGAGGAACATTGGCACTTACTTTACAGTTTTCAACTTGTATAACTTCTCTGCTCTGACTACACTGGGCGCAACACTGACCTTGTCGGACTGACACGCAAGGGCTCTGCTCAGCCCAAGTGTACCCTAATATCTCTGCAAGCCTAATCACTTATTGCTTGCACACTCTTCTACACCTCCACCAAGTTTGGATGATTTTAAAAAAATAACAGTGTATATTATCACAAATGAAATGTATAGCTGGAATACACTAGGAATAACCTTTGAAGTGTTCTTCGTTCTAAATTACATTTGCATCACTAGTGAACGTAAGAGATGACAACATTTTACTATTATAAAATTGTATTTGTCGTTAAGGTACCAAATCGTTTGATAATACAATTTTTTTGTGTGTGGAGTTCATTACTTCTGAAATTTCTTATTAATTGTTTGCATTTTAAATTTGTTAAAAATACCTCTCTCAAATGGAAAGTTGTTGATTTTTTCCCATCTCTTGTCATACAAAGGGAATGGAATGTCAAATTCATCAAAGCCAAAGGCTTTTAAGCGTATATCTGCTTAAATATGCTATATTCTTCTACCTATGTTTTGTCCCTATAAACATGAAAAAAGCTGAAGAATGGGGATTTTTATGTGTGGTGGAAGTCATGATCGTGTAGTATATCACAGTTAATTTATAGTTAATGTATCGAATACAAGCACTATAGATAAAACACCAAACTTAAAATCTGTAAGCTTATGCACCACCAAGAAATTATTTTATGGGTTTCAGTTTCAAAATTATTTCACAAATTTTTTCATTCAGAGTTGAATCATACCATTTAAGCCAGAATAAAAATCTAACTTTAGATTTTGGGGAAATGTTTGCTAGTTTAAGTGCAAAGAATACAAAAGTCCTTGCTATGGACCAAGTACTATTATAAAAGAGTTAATTTTGGAATCAAATTCATTGATGTATTTGCCTCAAAGCACCTAAAGCAGCAACAGAAATGAAGCTACCTGTGCTTTCCGAACCGGAGATGAACCCAAGACCATCCAACAAAGGCAGGTAGTCATGAAACATGCAGCTGTCAACAAACCGTGTCTCGGATTGTGTGCAATCTCACCGTCCTGTTTCGTCGACAACAAAGGAGTAATACAGATAACATACATTATGTACGAGAGGACTCTCTGCAGCCGTTCCTATACCTTGACTGCTATTCTGTTTCTACAAATGAGAAATTTATTAGAAACAAATAGTTAAGAATGTGAAATAGAAATAAATGTTATTTCGTTTAGTGGGTGTCCTTTTGTAATGTACGTCCTCCAGTGTTAAGTTTTATCGGACGATGAATGAAATGGGTGACATGATGCTCAGGTTAGCGCAAGATTCATAGAGCTTAGAGTTACCAGATGGTCATCTTTGAGGAAAGGGTAAACCGTGAGTAAAAGACTATAAACCGATAACTCATCCTGGCCATGATGTGAACAAGAGGAGGGGACTGAGCTTAGTTATCGAGTCTGGGATTCATTGGAGTGCCCGAGTTGACTTAATATGGGGGCACGAAAAGTAATAAAAATGTTTCTGAAGTTGAAAAGAAGCCGAAATCATTGTGAAAAATAATAATTTATATTGAAGTAGTTCTGAATTCTCCAAAACGATCCATGAAGACAAACCAGGCAACTGATATTAAGGTCAAAGAAAGCTAAACAGCTGGGAAATGACGTATAGAATCCGAGCAAACAAAATGCAGCTCCAGCACGCGAAGCCCGAAGGATGTATATGCAAACTCACGACAGGACTCTCCGCTTGAACTTCGCTTCTCCCCCGAGGAGGCGCAGTAAGACGATGTACTGAAATCCTTAGAGTGCGATCTCTAACTAAACAGTAGAATTTCTTAAAGTCAGAGATGCTGGGATATTTGCATTTGAACTGATAATAGCTAAAAGCAGTGCACAAAGTTTGATCACCTTAATACTAAGGAGTAGAAATAAATATTTACTGCCCTTACATCAGAATCTATTCCCCAAAAATCTAGAAGATAGTTGTAACCTTAACATACAGTGAGCTGAACGGTAAAAACTGTGTGTCTATGTCCTCTTTTGTACAAAATCTTTTTCAACTATATTCATGTTAATTAAGATAAACAAAGTCAGAAATTACATATAGAGTGGTTAGAATGCTTGGTTCTCACCAAGGCGGCCTGGGTTCGATCCCAGGTGACCGCAAAGTGATATTTGTGGAGGACAACACGTCGCTGGGGCGGGTTTTCTCCGGGATCTCCGGTTTCCCCCGCCATCTCATTCCACCGGTGCTCCATCTTCATCTCATGTGTCATCAGTGCCATCGCCTGCGGTGACGTATGTAGTAAAAGTGGGCGTTAAACACTACACATTCATTCATTTTAAATACAGTCCTGTTTGCGGATAATCAGGTAAATCTGGCAGATACTGAAGACAGATTACAAATAATTTTGTACCAACTCGACAAAACAATGTAAACGTATAATTTTATCATTTCAGCAGAGAAATCGAAAGTTATGGCTTTTATTGGTAAATACCCATCATGGTCCAAAATGCTCCTCAAAAACTAAGTACCAGAACAAGTTAAATATTTTAATTACTTAGGATGTGCTATTTCCTATGATTGTGAAAGAGATTTAAAACAAAATATCTATACATTTCAAAACATATGTGGCACTACAAAACCAACGTTGAAAAACAAAACAAGAAGAGATACCATATTAATGTTTTATAAAACTATGGCAGTGCCTGTTATATATTATGGAGCCGAGACCTGGACCTTGAACAGAACCGATAAAGGAATAATTGAAACGGCTGAAATGAAATTTTTGAGATACGTAGCTGGCTGTAGTCTTAAAGATCTTATTAAAAGTGAAACAATAAGAGTGCAACTGAAACTATTTACTTTAAATGACAAACTCAGGGAGTACAAACTGAAATGGCAAGCTCATCTCTCTCGAATGCCAGAAGAAAGACTCAACAAACCGGCCTTGCAGTATAAACCAGTTGGTATTAGAGATGTTGGAAGAAAAGGGCCTAACTTTTGGGGGTCACATCCAGGAGGTAGCTCATCGGGCATGCGGAGCTTCGGCTTCGTTATACCCCATGATGTGGTCAGTGATGCCGACACCCCTTAAGTTGCGCCTTTTTCAGGCGTTAATTCTACCAATTATGCTTTATGCGTGTGAGATCTGGGGCATGGTTGCAGTAACCAATCTGCGAGAAATCCAGCTTGTACAAAATAGATGCCTTAGGGCCATCTATTCTGTGTGCTGGAGGTTTCCCGTGAGATACCTTCATGAAGCCTCATCTCTCCACTATGTGGAAGAAGTTATTAGGCGCCGGGCCACAAAATTTTACACGTGTTTGCCTAAAAATCAGAGCGCCCTGGTTAGGTCTCTAGGGAACTATAGATCCTCAGAAAGAAGCTACAAGCTCTAACGGCTTCCCTCATGGCATGCGAGCACACCCGGTAACAATAAAGTTGTTATTACAACTTCAAATTATTATTATTATTTGAAAATTGATCGCTCATTCTAAATTAAACTCTTCCTAAATTTTCTCACACCAGCGGGGCACACAAGCGCTGCACCCGAGTTGGCTACAATGAGGCGCTACGGCTACCTCCCTTCATTTCATTCACCTAAATTTACACCACCACGCTGCAAAACCCCTTATATCCTGTCATTAATTGGTTAAGTCGGTGTAGGACAGGTAACGAGTGACACACGTCGTGCTGACCCTCAGTCAGCCGCCAGCTGCTTGAATGAATGAATGAATGAATGAATGAATGAATGAATGAATGAATGAATGAATGAATGAATGAATGAATGAACGTTGGAAGACCACGGAGACGCTGGGAAGATCCCTTCTGAGCCGAAACAGGCCTATCTGCCCTAGGTTGATGATGATGATGATGATGATGATGATGATGATGATGATGATGATGATGATGATGATGATGATGATGATGATGATGATGATGATGATGATGATGATGATGATGATGATGATGATGATGATGATGATGATGATGATGATGATGATGATGATGATGATGATGATGATGATGATGATGATGATGATGATGGTGATCTTCTATTTGTGATGCAAATCTCTTAACCAGAATTGTTAATGTGTATCTTTGAGAAACTCAAATGGCTAGCTTATTGCTTAGGCGTAGAAGCGAATTTTCCAAAGTACTCTGATACTTACTTCCTCCAGACTGAAAACTTCGTAAGAACTTAAGCAAAAGCAGCTAACGTAGCAATTGGTTTTACAACTATTTCTCTAGTCTCTGTAGCAGGTGTAGATTGCTAAGCTCCCTCAAGATGTGACTGTTCCCAACAGCATGTTTTTATGTTACTTGCGAATTTGGCTACTTAGGGCAAGCAAATTTAGCCGTTTAATAGCAGCAACGTATTCCACGAGGAAGCCATAAAATGGACCCGGTCTCCATAACCCTACTTGCTACCATTCGACCGAGACTCCTGCAATAAAAGTTGTGGTACAAAAAACCAACTTGGTCGGCTTTCTTAGCACTACACCTCCCCTATGTACTTTTTATAACCTCTCTAAGCCTGAAATAACATAATGCATTAAGTACTAACTGCTTCACATTGCTTCGAAATAAAATCTCTAACTACATCTCACAAAGAAGGATCAGACCTATTTTTAATTGTCTGCTGCAACATCTGGCTTTAACATCTCCATGGTTTAAAGCAAATCCTGTAAGAGTCACGTCCGAACATCACATGCGACTTTAATAAACTCGTAACTGCCATTTCATTTTTAACATCAAAGCTTTGAAAACTCGTTCCATTTGGCGATTAACCAATTCTATTTTTGTAGCAGGTGTATCCTGGGAGCAAAATTTGTTAATCCAATATTGCGGCGATGATTAGAATGGAAATTGAATGAGAGGATTTGCTGTTAAATGTAGAATATTGCAACAGCTTGCTTCGTTAATCATAATGATATAGCACGCCTCTGTGTGAACATCATATCTGAAAAATGACAGGTCGCACAAATACTATATTTGCTGTATAAGTTGTACAATATTCAACCTACCACAGGAAAATACTTCATTCCAAACTACTTTTCCGTAATGTGCGATATTGTAATTTTTTATCAAAGTATAAAACCTTCAAAATATTTAAACTCCTAATAAAATATTCATGTTGGATTTTTTGCAAATATATACACCTACAGACTGTATAGGGGAGATGCGCCCAGACCGCACACCTAAGGTTTTTTTTTTTTTTTTTTTTTTTTTTTTTTGGAAATTTAAAGAAAATGCAATGGTTAACAAGTGGCCTGTTACTATTATCATTAAGCTAATACGTAACATACAGAAACAGCAATAGTAATGAACATTCATTAACTCGACATGTTGACTGTTAAAAAGTAAAGTAAATATTAGTGATAACTGCGCATCTCAAAAAGTGTTTCCCAGTACCGGACAGACATAAATAAAAACATTTGGAAGAAATAAGAGAAGTCTTAAAACTCGTCAAACGGAACACTTGAGAAACATAAATCTTAAACAAATAGAAAAATCAGCAGTTGCCAATAACTTCTGGAAATGCCACCATGAAATTGGTCAAAGTATGAAACAATTAAAACATGTACAAGCTGTTAATGAACTGGATATTTGGGGAAAAATTATATTCTAAATGGTGAAAAAGAAACCATTTTGAATTTTGATAGACCAGCATTGAATAGTGGTCTATAATTTATTAAACAAGTAAATCAAGTCAACAATGATGTAGCTCAACCCACGTCTATGAATAATATAGTTCAAGTTAAATGTAACCCAGATTTCAACCAATCTAGGTTATCCAGGAAGCAGATGGAAGAGAAAGTACAACTACTTCAACAGACAACTGGTAATCAGGGTATTGTTCCAGAAACTGAGATAGAAGAAAAAGTATATTTGCCACAACAAACATCAAACAGTTCAACTACTTCTCATCCAGAGACGAAGCGACTCCAACCTGTTAATACCACAGGTGACAACTAATATCTGTGTCCATCCCCAATGTTCCAGTTCCAAATGTTGGTATTAAAAATCAGAAGATCTTCAAGGGGAGGGGCCTTAACTTTCTTGTAGAGCCAAGTGTACGTCCGTCAACAGTAGTTGGAGCAGCACCCACTGAATATGGTCTGAAGCAAAGACCGAAAAGTGCTTTTGGAAGAAATGGTGAACACCTGACCAGTCTCAGTAAGTAATATTACAAATTAAGCATGCCAGCTGGACATATTTATATAAATACATATTTCTAAATAAAGAGAAAAGAACAGCATAATAAATCACAAGATAATTATTCTTATCATAATTATTATATTTTTGAGATAAAAAAGAACAAAGTAACATAATATACTTTTTTTTCAAAACGTTTTCTAGAGATTATTACAACAAAATTAAAATGTCTTAGAACTAGTGAAACGTTTTTTGTCAACACAGTGATCACATCTATAAAAATCAATGTTCTCTTGCCTTGTACATACAATAAGTGTCCAACCCTTGCACAATACACTGATTACACTGAACCCAAGCCTCGTCTGTGATTTCTAAGCAAATTGTATACTCTCTTAGAACACTTCATTCAACACTGGTTTTGGTTCCAAAATTTAATTTTACTTTAGTCTTCTAAGGCTCTTCACTATTTCCAGTTTCTGTTGGCACGGAGTTAAAGCTAGGTTCTCTATTTATAGTTTTATTAATGTCAGTCTTGCGTCCTTTTGTAATTGGTTTGTTCTGTTTTTGTGCCTTTTCCTACAAAATCTACTTATACGGAGTTGTTAATATTTCAGCAATATATATTGCTACTCCCAGGCTCATTGATCACTCTATTACATTCTTTATTGCTTGTTTCATATTTTCTTAAAACCATTTTCCTTTGTTTTTGGCCTCCATGTTGACAGGAATGCCTGTAAACAAAAATTAAACTAATGTCAGTGCAAGTTCATGGGATAAAAATATACCTTAGCGTATGGTACTGAGCAACTCTCAGGTACGTATGTATATATAACGTCATAGCACGGCCCGATTCTTTTAAACCGACACTGTATTTTGTGTTTGTGTAGTATACTTAATACCAAATAATACGAGTACAAATACTTAATTAGTTCCTCACCGGAAAAGGCAGCAGCAATGTCAGCAAGTTATTAACAGCACAGCTTTAGTTCACTCTACGACTTCTCTGAACAATAACTTCTGATTCGGCGGTCAAACAGAAGGGAAAAATTTCCGTTGGTAACAAAGGCAGTTGTTAGTCTAAATTCACACCATGAGCTTCTACTATCTATCGGGAACTACGAGATGCTGACACCATGCGGTACTGGGCGCATCTTCCGTACTATTGCACAACTGGTATAAAACTGAAAATCTTATATAGTGGTTTTAAAGTTTTCCGAAAATGTTCACTGCTATTGATTTGAATTCTCAGTTACCTTTTTATATGTTTGAAATTGCTAAGTCACCATTCTCTAATTCTAATTTTGAAATCAGAGACAGCCCCCTTTTTAAGTTTTTAATTCAAACTCAGCCTTTTGAAACCATCTTGTTCTTTCCGTCAAAAGAGTAGTAAATTAACCTTTTAAACAGTAGTTTGCCAACCATTGTGTATACAATGCAACACCATCAGATGTTTGAAGGTTGTAAACAGTTGTGACTGGTTAAAGAAGCGGTGCCTACATGGATGTTACTAATGCACCACTACCACTTGCATGTTAACATTGTGAAGGTAATTGGATTTAGTACACCGCAACGAGTAGATGCGGTGACCATGTGTCACTTCAACCAGGTCACTGATGCCTCGTCAGTAATCAACAGTTGGCTGCTACATAGTGCACCATTAGCACAGAGCTACAGTTTCTCATGTCTATATTCTTGCAAATTTTTGAAACTGAAATCTGTAAAAATTAACCTCTTAAAGCAAAGATATTAATTTGGTTATAACAGGAAATTAAGAACGAGTAATCTGTTGATCGGCCGCGCCATGGCTCAGTGGTTCGACCGCTTAGCTCTCACCAAGGCGGTCCGGGTTCGATCCCAGGAGACCGCAAAGTGAGATTTGTGGTGGACAACATGACGCTGGGGCGAGGTTTCTCCGGGTCCTCCAGTTTACCCCGACAAACTTCGGTACCCAGTCTGCCGAATGCTCCATCATCATCTTTCCTCTCACCTAATCTCTTACGTTCACTTTCAGCGTTAAGCTGATCACTCATCTCGGAATCTCTCTGATCAGGAGGCCTCTGATATTCAACCAGTTGCATACTGGCCTCGAGTTTCCTTCCTTCCTTCCCTCCTTCCCTCTCTCCTTCCCTCCCTCCCTTCCTCCTTCCCTCCTTCCCTCCTTCCTGCCTTCCTTCCTCCCTTCCTTCCTTCCTCCCTTCCTCCCTCCCCCTCCCTCCCTCCCTCCCTCCCTTCCTCCCTCCCTCCTTCCTTCCTTCTTTCTTGATTTTAACTTACGTTCTTCAACCTTAAGTCATATCGGACGATGAATAAAGTGCGTAAAGTGACGCTCTAATGAATCCGGGGTCCACGGAGGATAAGGGAAAACCCCGAAAAACCTTATTCAAGTAACACCATAACCGAGGTTCAAACTCGGGTACCCTTGAGCAGAGATGCTACCAGCTACGCCATCGAGGCGGACGGCCTCGAGGTTCCACAGTTCAAAAGGTTCTATGTTAAGCTTAAGCAAATACAAGAATTCATTCAGTCAACCTGTTCATTGCCGTACTTGTAAACGATTACGAATCAAATAAACTTATCTCTTTTATAACTATTAGTGAACCGTTTTTCTGTTACACATCTGAAATTCCTCCTGATACTACAATGAACCCATATTAAAGCAATGAAAGTCATTTCTAACTCTATACAGTGTTTTTCAGAGCTTCTTTTGTCATTTATAACCTGAACTATAAACATTTTAATATGTGTACACAAATGGCTACGAAACTTCTCTTGTATCCTAAAATTTATCGCATCGCTACCAAAGCTATAATATGAGCTTTCTATAGAAACAAACGCAAATTTCTGTGCAGGCATTTCTTAATTCTAATTAATTCCCAATATTGAATTTTAATCGTTTTAAATGTGAATATTGGAAAAATAATTTAGTTCAGCAACAATTTCAAAATAAATGATTCCTAAATTTCTCGTAGAATGGAAGTTTAAAGCTGATAATTTGGACAGACAATGGTCCAAGAAGCAGCTTCGACAAAATGAAATTTAACAAAATGGAGTTTAAATTCATGTGCGTTTATCCAAATCATAGAGCACAAATTAGTCATTTGTGGGTATACATTTTTGATATTAAAAGTAAATTCAGGAATAAAATGTGCCCCAGTCCAGACCGATGATTCATAATATAGATTTCAAATTAAAACTTCGGATTTCTTAATGAAACATGAAACGACTTAAATAATTATTTCAATATTAAATCATTTAAATAAGTAAAAAGAATTATTAAGAATATGGAATAATCTTGTGAATAAGTTATTATACAAAATTTATAAAGAAAGGTATAAAAGTTGAATGATGTTGGTTTGTCGGTATGACAACGGCAAAAGGACTATATAAGCACCTGGACTGGAAGTGATTCCTTGTTTTTCATTTGTCTTCCATGGTGAAAGGACGTGTGAGTAAGTCCGCAAGTAAGACGCTCATGTACAAAGGCAATTCCCTTGTTTAAGAATATATGTATCAGTATATTTTACTTGGTGCAACAGAAAAGTGATTATTGGTGAACAGTTAAAAGGATTGCACCAGAGAATATTGATATCGATTGATTTATGTTAAAAGAAGTTGTATTCTTAATAAATCTCAAAGTTTGGAGATTCGTTGGGGAAATTATAAATATTCGTTTATTTAAAAAAACATTATCCTTCCATATCCGCGACAAATTCTGAAAAGAAGAGTTCGTGCAGATACCAGAGCAGCCGAGGAACGACTAGATCGAACTACGAGAACTTCGAAGAAGTCAATCATCACCCAACTTCTTTCTACACCCCACATTGGAGCATTTTGTTACAAACAATAGCTTCAAAAACATTTTCTTTTACAATATATGATTCTTTTAAAAATGTGTTTATTATGCAGAAAATCTGTGGTTATATAGCAAGTGTTTATTACGGAACCAATTTAGAAAACGTATTTCAAAATATACCTAAAAAAATCTAAATGGGGAATCCTTAATCATTCTGAAGTTACCTTTGCTAGAATCTGCGAAAATATTAATGCAAAGAAACATACCAAAGGGAACGTGGTTCATATATGCTACAAGCTGATCCACCACCTAAGCTTTGATATTTAATATTTGAAAAATGTTCAATTTTATTAGCGAAAATTTAATGGAGAATTATTTGTATTGCTGAAAAGAAATTTAATGCAATTATTATTTAAAGGTAATTTCCTCGTAATTTAAAATATTACTTTTAATACAAATAAACGTGGCTACTTGATGTTACACGATTATTTTGTTAAACTCCAGTGTTGAACTTCCTCCGTTTAACCCTTATAATTTCGTGCAGTTCCCACAATCCTAAACACTGATGAAAAATCCCCCGTTATGTACACATAGGATGTGTAACATGGGTGGAACAATTGCATTCCCTAACTTCTCCACAAAGTCTTCCAGCTTATCATCTCTTACCACTAAATTAAATAACAGGATATGTAGGAGGTAAGTTAAAACGGGACATTCCTACAAGGTTTGATAAACCCAAAAATTTCAGCGTTTACCTTCACAAAATTACAATACAGGCAATTAAAGAAATAAATATAACATCTACCTTCTGTTTGCTGAAGTATAACATCGCAACCATCTATATACCTTTCTTCCAATTAAATTAAATTGGTTTTTGTTTTCATACCCTGAGGAGTACATGAGCATTCATATTCTGTGAATTAACAGCAACAGTTTTTAAACTATGACGGTATTCTTTGAAGTATGAGATTTTATAACACAATCCTGTTCGAAATTGTAAATGCTGTTAAATCTTTTAGTAATAAATCAAACTAAATTAAAAGGACTGAAGGAACTAGGATTTTTAATGGGATGAGTAAGACTGATCTAGATCAGAACCGACAAGATGAGTACCCGGAGCGCAAAATGCTTATTAATTAATAACACTTCTTCCTCTTTCCTTCTACCTGACTAGTAAACAAACAGGTGGCGTGTACCATAGTAGCGGTAGGTTTTGGATGAGCTGTCTTTTGTGACGTATTCAAATGAATACTTTTGAGCTGAAACCTCTGGTAAGAAAATCACAGCGAGGGTTAACGACCTCTCTCCATTATTTCACAAACACACTTCACTTGGTTTAGAATATTCACTGCTCCTGTACAAATCTCTGGTTCGACCTCTCATTACTTATGCCTACCAGGTCTGGGGGGCTGCCAGTACTTGTCACCTGAGGCGTCTACTGACCATCCAGAGTTGATTCCTGCGAATCGCCACCATGTCCGCAACCAGCAGCTACATCACTAACTGGGACTTCTTCCTCTCTACTATTTCATCCGACAGACAGCTCGACGCTTCTTTTACAATCTAAGCCACGTCCCAGGAGCTGTGACGTATAACACCGGCGTCCGAAGTCGCCGGCCAACGCGACTGAAGCGACGACTACCACAGGACCTGCTTTACAGTGATGGCACTCCTACCTCTAAATGATCTACTGTTCTACATTTGCTTTTCTATTCTTATTTTCTGCTGTAAAATTTCTCAATTTTGAAGTATGTATACCATTTAATTAGTTCAGTATCACATATGTATTAGTTTAGAGGAGGCACGTTGTCCTACCTCTACAATCTTATTACTATGTAATTATTTTGTATCTGTTCTCCCAGATCTGCAAAGTATGTATTATTGCTGACCGATCTAATAAATTGAAATGAAGAACAGTTAAAAACCTACAAACACCCCTTCCTCTTTCCTTCTACCTGGCAGATAAACAACAACGGTGATTCTTGTTTTGGTTAATATGACCTTTTGACGTAAGCAATGCTGAAACTTTTGCGTATAAAAGCACAAAGAGGGTTAATGATATTACTGAATATGACTGAAGGACATAACGACAATGTTAAATGATTCACGTTGGAACTATGTGAGAAACCGCTCTCTCGCCGCATTACTGACCTAAATCAAACCTTAAGCTGATAAAAGTAGTCTTAAGTAACCAACAGGTTTATTATACAACTGTTGTTATGCATTGCCAATTATTTACCTTATTTTGCTAAACACATTTAAATACTTTCTTATCAGTATATTTAAAAGAAAACGTCACAGATTTTCTAAAATGTCTATTGTTTGCGCCATTACCGTCATTTGTTCCGGCGGGCGCATAAATATTTCACTTGGCGCCGGCTATGCGGCCAGCCAATCATGTGACTCGCCAGCGCGCAACAAAGAGGCTTCTTCTTCCTTTACAGTTACAGACATGTTGATACATGTGATGTGCTTCGTTGTGTGGCTGCGTGCAGCTGTTGTTACAATGAAAGAACCGTTTTAGTTTATCTCAAATATTAAATGTATTGTTGTCTTCTTCATGATTATTCACATAAGAAATGTAGCGTGTGCAACAAATTTATCTACAGTTCTATCGAGTACAGTCCACAAAATCAGTTTCCTTGGTTACTGCTAAAATCAAGGTGGTTCTCCACATTAAATTAAGCACGACACGAACATCTATTGAAATTGTTAGCAATGTTACATAATCATAATGGTACTCCCTTAATTTACAGATTGGTATCCTTGCTGGTTTCTTTTTAAATATCAGTGTTTCAATGTCTGGCTGCAAAGTAGCAGTGCAGTGTCAATATGCTAAAATGTTGATCACATTGATAGTAAGTAGTACCAAACATGGCTAGTAATTTGCTTACAAATATGTACAGTCATAGATAGAGTCAACTTGAAAAATTCAATGCCATGGCTGGGATATGAACCATGGATTTCCTGGTTTCCGTCCAGTGGCTCTTACCCATGATGATGATATATATAAGGGCGCTCAACTACGGCGCTCATCAGCGCCCTTTAAAAAACTAGTCATGGCAAAAGCCAGATATAAAACTTTCCAAAATCCATACAAGTGTAACAAAACCTATTAAAAATACACGCACATAAAAAACATCAATCAAAACATACCAAAAGCCTCGTTCACCAAATCCCAAAACCCCAAACCAGAAAAGAATCTAAAAACCTTCTCCACGGGTCTCCAAGCACGGCCTACACGTGGGTGGGCCTGTTGACCGTCTCCCTCAACCACGAAGAGGAGCCCAAACGAGGGAGACTGTTGGCTCGGGACCCCGGGTGCGCCAAACCCGTACCTACCGCAGTAGGCCCCTGGGGGGGGGGCTCTTGTCCATATGACTTATGACTTATGAATTGACTTATGAGTCAACTGGAGAATTTAATGTCATTACGGCAAGTTGGTCATGGTAGCTCAATGGGTAGGAGAGACTGGACGGAAACCAAGAGATCCGTGGTTCAAATCCTGGCCACGGCATTGAATTTTTCAAGTTGACTCTATCTAAAACCTTAGCCTATATACGGCTAGTATGAAGAAATGATTAATTTCCATCAATGTGCGGACATATGCACAAATTAAAATCATGTTTTCCTGAACTGCGCAATGGTGTGTTGCTTCGAAGGTTTATGGGCTCCATCAGGAGCCATACTGAAATACCTTCTTAGGGTGAAGATCGTAATGTATCCAATGTTAACCATCCAAAGAATCAAAACTGACTTTACCATCGTAAAGAAAATAAGAAAAGAAAACTTGTTCTCCCAGTTCCGATTATAAATTCACCATTCACTCTGTTGCACATGGAAGCCACCACTCCCATCTGACTATAAACAGAACCAACCGTTTAGTTGGCTTTGTAACTTTTTTTTTTTTTAATATAGTGGGAACAGAGAGATGGGTAAATCCACATCTAACAGTGCTTCCCTTCCCGGTTCTGAAATCTAAATACACAAATACTCTATCCTTATTATAATACAGAATATTCTGGATAAAGCAATCAAAATAAAAAGGAGGATGCTGGAGTTTGGTGGGTGTAAATAATATTTATAAAGCCCACCGCAATACATTTTGCAGTGTGCAACACACACTTTTTTCCACCTCCTTTACTGATTTGAGCCTGGAGAGAGTCGTTACCCACTGGACAGAATACAGGTTAAAACGATTGTCAACTCTCACCCCAGTCTACTTGTTCTGGGCTCCGATGTAGCACAGCATAAATCAAAACACACACACACACACACACACACACACACACACACACACACACACACACACACACACACACACACACACACACACACACACACACACACACACACACACACACAAATTCCATCTCGTAATAGTCAGAGTGGTGGTGGCATTTGGAAAGTGGTAAAGTTCCCTTTGAAATGGCATTTTAACCGTCTGATTGTAGAGAATATGGTTCCTCCCCCCTCCCTCACACTTGATTTCCATCCACTTTACTGCACTATCTGCGTCCCCTTCCAAAACAGTCAATTTCACACAGCCGGGAGGACCTGCTTGTACGAGCACACGATATGTTCGTGTCATAACAGTCGCCCACAAAGAGGCGCCTGAAACATGTGTGACCTTTTTTGTACGTGGATCTGTCATAAATCATTCATCTGACTGAAAACCGCGACAAGGAACAGTACACCAGACAAGGTAGGGGGAGCGGCAATGCTTGTATAAATTTTAAACAAGAAGACCGCGCGGCTAATTAAAAAAAAAGTACGGTTCTGTAGCAAGACATTAATTGAAAGTACAGTGCTCATCATCTTCTCTAAAAGCTCGGGTGGTTTCATTCATTTAGCCACACAAACACGTGATGGAAGTCCCAGGGCTGATGATCACAACTAGGAAACAGATTTCAATGACCTAAATAGTTGGAAATGAGCTTGTATTTATGGCAAAATCCATGAAAATATTAACCGTAAAACAACACTATAGAATGCTTTGGACAATTGATTGCTCAAATATTAACATAATGTGACTTTGGGGGTTCGTGGAATGGAAAGTCCAATTGCACCACTCAAAAATGTTCTTTATTTCCACCGACTTACAGTTGAACACTTGCCAATTACACAGAATTACGCAATGCACACAATTACGATTCACCAGTTCGTCCGTTACAGTTCCACTGGCACTCGCAATTACGTAAACTCCTCCGACGCACGTACACAGTCTTCTGGACCGTACACTAGCACGGCGCTGCTTCGCTGATCGCCAACAACTACCTGACTTCACTCATTGCAGACCTTTTTATAGCAATATCACTGTTTTCTAGAAGTCTCTGGTTTCAGTGAATCACCGCGAAGATTCCAGACGGCAAGGAAAGGGGGAAGAGGCGGCCAGCGACAAGTAACACTTCCCTAATCATCCCCTCAGTTAGTGACTGAGATTAATGGGAGGGTGTGGCTCGGCTGCCTCTGGTCCCTTCTCACATGTCGTTGGTCGGGCTTTCCGATAATTGGGTGACACTATTGTGACCAAAATGAAAAACCAAGTTGTGCTAAACACAGTTAATTTGTTACTTGCCGAGAGATAACTTACACTTCATTTCACTGTTGCTCACACAGCCATAGCAAAGACGACAGGTCCGTAGAGATTATTGTAGTGCTTATGGTCACTTTGTTGCACACATTGACATCAATACAACTTGCACTATTGCGCAACTTCATGAATCTCACCGACTGACTGATATCTGACTTCGCTTGAGTGTCCTTATTTAGTCCCTGGGTCAAGTTAGCATTGCCCTACAGGCTTTCATACGCCCAAATTTCGCGAGTTACCTACATCGAAACATCCTGTATTCTCTCGCAGACAAATAGCTATATGTATTTCATATAATTTTACATTCTATTGCGATCTGAGCTCTAATTAGAAAAATATATATATTTCTAACTTCGTGAACATATATTTAAACAGATAGAACCAACATGAAAAATTCAATGCCATGGCCGGGATTTGAACCACGGATCTTCCGGTTT
Organism: Mantis religiosa; assembly: GCA_030765055.1. Classification (NCBI taxonomy): domain Eukaryota; kingdom Metazoa; phylum Arthropoda; class Insecta; order Mantodea; family Mantidae; genus Mantis; species Mantis religiosa. Next base: position 30,386,724 of record CM060951.1, on the reverse strand, counting down.
CCGTCCAGCCGCTCTAACCATTTGGGCTACTATGGCCAACGTGCCAACATAACATTAAATTCTCCAACTGACTCATGTTTTTTTCCCGGTAAACCACTTGGAGTTTTCATAACTGACACATGAGTCATTTGGAGAATTTAATGTCATGTGGGCACGTTGGCTCAAATGGTTAGAGCGGCTGGACGGAAACCAGAAGATCCGTGGTTCAAATCCCGGCTATGGCATTGAATTTTTCAGCCTGACTCTACCCTTTCATTGCGCGTCCTACACACGGCTACTGTGAAAGAACAATTAATTTCCATTAAGTGTACCTAATAGTGGTCCGAACTATAAAGCCCGGGCCTTAGAGTACTTACAGCATAGTGAGTCGTCATTAAGGTAGTTGTCTCATGTGTTTATGAGAACCCCTAAGTGGTTTACCGGGAAAAACACGAGTCAGTCAGAGAATTTAATGTCATGTTGGCACGTTGACCATAGTAGCTCAAATGGTTAGAGCGGCTGGACAGAAACCAGAAGATCCATGGTTCAAATCCCGGCTATGGCATTGAATTTTTCAGTCTGGCTCTACCCTTTCAATTAACTAATATATTTAAACAGTTTATTACGAAGATTTTCAGGAAAGTGTGGCCACTTTTAAAATTTCCTGAAGAAAAATTGAATATAAGTACAGCTTATTCTAGCACCTGTAAAACTATATTTTATGAAAAACAGGTAAATATGGACAGTAAAAGTTACTATCTTCATAGACTGCTATGACAGAACTTACATGACTTAAAAGTATGAAGAAAGAAAATGTCGAAGAGGAAGACGCGACATCTGGAACATCCGTCACTAACACGGCACGGCCTCGGTCGTTACACACTCATCCGCCTCCGACTAGTAGTCCTTTCCTCGTTGGCTTGTTCACTGGTGAGGGACAAGTAACATGTGTAGGGGAGGCGAGTAGTCTGTCTAGTCAACGCGAGTGCAGTTGCCTCACAAAGGAAACGGACCCTCCCGCCCACTAATGACCTTTCATAAATATATCTCCACACCAGAAATGGAACACTGTCGTTGAGGACCAATAGCAACCCTGATTTTCTGGAAATGACAATTGCATGTTTACTCCACGTGGAGTATCAGTTGCCAAAGTTCTATCTTCCAGCTGATCTGTTTCATTACGTGCAGAAATTCGTTACTGGAGAAGCCTCAGAAAACAAAGTTATAACGGGACCACTTTCTGAAAAAATTCGAGCACTTGTTTTGAACATATATAAATATGTGCTGAAAAATAATCTTGGTAAGGGAACATGCAATGAACCTGATAAATTCTGGGTATTCACAGAAATACAGTAAGGAATATTGTGACAAAAGGAATACAAAAGGCACCAATCAAGTGTGAAAACAAAAGGAAGCGTTTCTCTAAAGTAGATAATTTCACATGCGATTTAATTTGCCAAGAAATTTACAGATTCTATGCAAAAGGGAGAGGGCCCACCTTAGATGAACTTGTTGCACATTTGCAAGAAATGTTTCATTTTTCTTATCGGCACTGCACTTTGCGTGGTCTCCTAAAGGAGCTGGGTTTCAAATACCGCACTTTGAATAAGATAAGGGCTTTTATGGAATCCAGTAGAATTGTAGCTTGACTATGTATTTGTCAAAACTAAGGAAGTTTCTCAGTAATGGACGTAAGATAATTTATTTAGAGGAAACCTCTTATGATACCCATGACGTATCGAGAAATGTGGCAACCTTTGTAACAGTATTTTTTAGTAATGTTCGAAGGAATAATAAATATATAAAAATGCATGTAGTTGTGTGATTGGCCGAAGTAGTAGTGGTATCACGTGGTGTGATGACGTGTCAGTGAATCGGCCAATCACAAAATAAAGTGGGAATCACTATGGGGACAAGAAAATCAATAATCTAGAAAAGTGTTAGAATCTTGTGTCTTGCTGGAGAACGAGGAAAGACGTTACGATGATTATAAAATCTCTAAGACAATTATATATCATTTTGTCTTAATCTGTGAATCTATCATTTGGCGCTAGCCAGTATTACTTTTGATAAAAAAAAAAAAAAAATTGATTAAATTAACTATATTCGAATAACTGCGCCGTTAGTGCTGTCTTATGGGAGAAACATGGCGACTAGCATAGAAAGAGCGATGGAAAATCATGATTCTGGAGTGAAAGAAAGTATTATACCGACCGCCATAATGGAGAACGAAAATAAAAACCCGTTACAAATGGCGCAGCAACGTGTGGGGCTCGAATAGGATAAAGAAGAGGAGATCGTGCATCGTGCAGCTCCGTGGGAATTTAAAAGGAAAGAAGAAAGAAGAGAGAAGAAAGAAGAAAACGAGAACTGGTTTAAGTGAGTGAAATTTAAAAAAAAAATAAATAAAAAAAAAAATAATAATAATAATAATAGTAGTAGTAGATTTATGTTGTTAAGAAATCAGAAAATAGTTAAAAAGATGGCGAGTAGAAAAGAAATAATAGTGGAAGGAGAAGTTACTGATAGTGTAGGAATGAATAGGGAGGATGCAAGATTAAGCATAGATAATGAGTCAATGTTGGAAAGAATAACAAGAATGTTAAGTAATTTAGATTCTAAAATAGAACAAAATGCAAATGATTTAAAATCAGAAATGAGTAATTTAGATTCTAAAATAGAACAAAATGCAAATGATGTAAAATCAGAAATAAGTAATTTAGATTCTAAAATAGAACAAAATGCAAATGATTTAAAATCAGAAATGAGTAATTTAGATTCTAAAATAGAACAAAATGCAAATGATTTAAAATCAGAAATGAGTAATTTAGATTCTAAAATAGAACAAAATGCAAATGATTTAAAATCAGAAATGAGTAATTTAGATTCTAAAATAGAACAAAATGCAAATGATTTAAAATCAGAAATGAGTAATTTAGATTCTAGAATGAAAGATGTAAAATCAGAAATGAGTAATTTAGATTCTAAAATAGAACAAAATGTAAATGATTTAACTAAGAAAATGAATGATTTAGATGTAGGAGTAAGACAGGAACTAGCACAAAATGTGAGTAACTTAGAAATTAATTTATTACAGAAGCTAAAACAGGAATTAAAATCTGAAATTTCACAGGAGATTAGAGAAGGGAGAAAAGAGTGTAGGGATAATATGGAAAGGCTTATGCAGATCATAGAGATTAATAAGGATGAGAATAGAAAGGAAGTCAATGAGTTGAGAGAGATAATTCAGGAAACTAGGTTAGGTCAGGACATTGTGAAACAAGAAATAAGAATGGAATTAAACAAAGAGTTAGAAACATTTAGGATACAACAGGCAGAAATAACACAAAAACAAAGAGAAGAATTAGGAGATAAAGTAGAACAAAGAATCAATGTAATTTGTTCTGAAATGCAATTACAACATGATGAAAGTAAGATACACCAAGAGGAAATAAAGTTACAAATTGATGAGATAAGTAAAGCAAAAGAAGAAGTAATTTTGCAAATTAAAGAGGTAAAAGAACATTTTGAAAAAGAAAAGGATAACTTAGGAAAACTGACACAAGTTGTAATTGCATTACAGGCTAGAAAAGTAAATAACGGGAAAGAAATGTCTAGAATTACAAATATAAACGATTGTGACTTACCAGGTGAATTAAGCAATCAACAGAAGTCTAGTGATGTAGTAAGTGAATGTAGTGATTTTGTGAGTCCAGATAATGATATTAATTATCACAGAAACACACAGAACATGTCCTCACACACACAACTCCACAGTCAAGGTCAAAATGAATGTGTACATTATTCACTAAATGATATTAGTCCACCAAGTTTTGATGAGGAATCAGGTGATAATCCAAAAGTATTTCTTAGGGAATTGGAAGAATATTTCCGTATTAAGAGAATTCCCAATGAATTTCGGATGGTAATAGTAAAACGCTGTTTGAAGAAAAATGCTCTTGAGTGGTTAAGGTTAACTTTGGCTTCACATGAAACATACAGTACTTTCAGAAATCTGTTTATAAATAGATTTTGGGGACCTGAGAGACAAAGAAGAATAAAAGTTGAGTTAGCAACGGGTAGGTTTGAGTTTAAAAAAGGGATTTCTATGACTGAATATTTCTTAAAATTAGCAAACAAAAATAAGTTGATCAATCCCGAAATTTCTGAGACAGAAATTGTCAACATGCTAATACGTCATTATCCACCACATATCAGAAATCATTTAATTGTGGCTAAGCCTATCGATTTCTATGATATGATTGAATTATTATCCGAATTTGAAGCACATAACCTCATTAATGATACTACATCCTGTGATGGTAACTATAATAACGTCCATATTGAGCGAGGAAGAAATCGACAGGAATCACAACCTACAAATAATAGGAATAATAGGACGAGTTTAAATTGGGGCGGGGCACCCGTGAGAAATCAAAGATTTGAAGGAAGAGGTTATGATCCTAGACGAACTTATGAATCTGTAATTCCCGGAACAGGAAAGGGAGTTCAAAATAATGTGCAAAGGAATTATCGTAACAATCAGTCGACGAGAATTGGAAGAAATGATCAAATAAACCATGTAAGATTTTATCGAGGAAATAATCAGCGAATAAGTAATTTTAATAGGGGTAGAGGTACTAGTTTATTTAGTGCAAATCAAAGAGATTTTAGGGGTGTGAGATTTGAAAGAAGTAATCAAAATGAAATAGTCGAAAATACACAAAGCACAGAGAATGATGCGAATATAAACGATAGCACCAACCTAACCAACAATGAAAGTATTAATTAAGGGCGAATAGGTGAATGGAATTTCAATTTCATTGCGTTGGTAATTCCACATTTGGCAAGAGATGTAATTTTGGGTAATGATTTATTATATGAATGGCAAAGTGTATTGAATTTCGAAATGCATGAAATGAAGGTTAAGACAGAAAATGATTTATTAGTAATAAAATTATTGGAAGAAGATGGAAGAAAAGAAGAGAATATGGATAATATAAATAATGAAAGGTTTTTTGTGGAAGATATACTTTTGCAAGAAAATGGTAATATTGAATACGATGAAAATGAAAATTGTGGGAAGAATTTAATTATTGATGGATTGTAAAATAATGTAACTGACCTTGAAAAGCATTGTTGCCAATTATATACAATACAAGATAAGAACGGCGGAAGCCAAGTGGAGGAAGAAATAGAATTCCAGAGAATATTACAAGTAAAGTTAGAAAACACATACAATCTAGATCAAGCGGGAAAAGAACAGCTGAAATTATGTATATTAAAGAACAGAAAAGCCTTTAGTTCAAAACCTGGACTGTGTAACAAATACACACACACATTTAAAGTGAATGATACTGATCCCTATACACATAAAAGCCTTGACAGTAATTGAAACAATATTGAATATATATTATGTGTGTGTTAAATAATAAAAAAAAAAAAAAAAAAAATTGTTAAACATCAATATATTGTTGTATTTTAATTAATGTTAATTTATTGTTGTGTTTTATGTTTGTGTAATAATGTGAAATTGTTGTTAAATGTTCATTTATTATATTTTATCCAATGTAGGTATATTATTATATTTTATGTATGTTGTATTGATGTTGTGTAATATTGGTGTAAACAAAATTGTTAATTGGGGCTGTTCTTCGAAATATATGGAAACAG
>CM060951.1:30204102-30380072 GCA_030765055.1 Mantis religiosa | reverse complement strand
TTCCATCTAAAAGACCATAAGCATATATTCTCCGCAGAGATTTCACAAATAAAGCTTTGGATAGCCTTTAAGTGTATGAAGTAATAGTTTTCTGCCTTCAATTTCCGTGTCCTTTTCACTATTGGCCCCCCTTCCCTTCCTCTATCTTCTTACTTTTTCATTCTTGTATCATCTCAGTAAGTATGCATAATTTTTTGTGCTACTCTTTACGTACTGAACTTAATTTGGCTCTGTAATTTCAATTTTAGAGATTTTCGGGTTCGATTCTTGGCTGGGAATTAGGAATTGCTTATGACAAATATTAATTCTCAGAAGCAGAAGACATTTATGAATGAATGGTAAACGTTAATTTTTAACAATATAGGACAGAAGAACAAAAACTGGTATAAATATGAGCATTCAAATGTTTTTCAAAAGTTCTGCTCTAAGTACATCAATACATTAAACCTTAGGATATTTTACGTAAATAATACTTACGTGGCAGCCACAAATAGTTTTTAAATTAATAGCGAACCTCTAATTATCAAAGTGATATTTTGGCATTACATTTTGAATATTGACCTTGTTTATTTAGGTAGAGACTGGATTCTTTGGTTACCTTTATAATTCTTAAAGAAATCTCCTATGCCATTATTTCCAAGTAGGCAGTGTATTTCATATTGATTTCAAAGCATCCGCGGAATAAAACCTCTTATCCTGCAAATTTTCCAAAAATGTTAAAATTTTGTTTTAGGAGCAGGAATTTATCTATTTGTTAGCACGGTTCAAATTCCTACCATAATCTTTACATTCCTTTAACACTCAGCACTTCTAATTACCCTCTTCCCACTTCCAAGATCGTGCACCATGTTGTCTAGCCACCCTCTGTAGCATTGGTGGTAGCGTGTCCACCTCAGGATCAAGAGTTTTTTTCCGGGACTTCCGCTTATTCAGAAAGACAAATGTCGGGTAACTCTAAGCTCAATGGACTCTGGACTCATTTGAACATCCTTTCACCCATTCCATTTATCGTCCGATATGACTTAACATAAAATATATTGTCCAGGGTTTTAACATATTTGGGCCAAGCACTAAAATTCAGAACCTGCGAGAAATGAGCGATGTGAACATGACATATTTATGTTACTTCCTATTACAAAACATACATGCGTTAATTGTAATTTAAACTGTGTTCCTAAATACAAAATATATAATATACGTTTCATTAAGTGGTATGACAGCGAAAACAGGCCTGTTGTCTTTCCTGGTTCGCACGTGGAGGTCATTCAAGTGTTTTTCGAAGCAATAAGGCCAGAAATTCTAACCTTTCCAAGAAGGAATTCCTGGCAAACTTTAGATCTTCAGTGTTTCATTGACGTTTAACTCCAATCTCTGTGAGCTACACCTATAGGCTGGAACTTATATCACAGGAGGCAGGGATTTATTAGCTAATGATTTTAAAGATAACCTACATTATGTTATTTTAATAACACTAAATCAGGAATAGAAGGCAAAATCAGTAATCTTAGCTATTTCAGAGAAATAACTTTCCTCATTTTGTTAATTCATTGTATTAGAAAGTTTCGGTATTTTTTTATTTTACGTCCTCCAACGTTATCATATCGGACAATGAATGAAATGTGTGAAATGATACTCAAATGAGCCCAGTGGCCACAGAACTTAGAGTTACCCAATATTCGTCTTTCACGATAACACAAAACACCGAAAAAAGCTTACACAGGTATAAGGTTGACCGAGATTCAAACTCTGCGTTTTGAATGTGAGGGAGGCACGCTACTATCTACGCTACCGAGGTGGTGAGCTTTATTTCACAAGTTTGTGTTTAATGAAAATAATGATACTAAAATAGAGATGGAAGTTTAAATTAATCACATAGCTGTCAAAAATGTCACTAAACCTCAGTATTGCCGTCAGCCATCGGTAATAATAGAGGTAATAAGTCAAGCAAAAATTTTAAAGCTGTATTGTGCTTCATTTTTTAATTCTTGAAACTTATAACATTTAAAAAAGAATAGAATGGGCATAATATTAGAGAATATATTTATTTTGCATCGTTGCATTGTTTGGATCGCCCACTTGATATATAAAGACACTCATTTCGGGAAAATAGGGGATTAGTTCCTCTTGGAAATATTGTTATTACTAAAGCATATGGGAGATACCATTTGAGCCACATTTCATCATTCTGCCGTAACCAGAAACCAAACTCAGGTGCAGATTTGTTTTAAAATAAAAGTTTATTTCGAGAATGTTAAAAATACATAATTACGTAGTCTATGTCATCATGTGTACTTTTAAATGCTGCACTTAACTATTCTTTTTATATTTGTTCCATTTCCACCCCACCTTTAGCTGTACTCGTCATATCGGTGGCAGTTCTCCTTCGAACCTATCGACGGTCTTAACTCGTATTCGTTGGATTTTAATCATTAGATCACGCACACATTCACACTCTCATTCATACTTCCAGACTCTGGGGAAGATGAGGGATTATCTTCGTTGGAGAAAAATTCCCACCCACACCGCAGGGAATCGAACCCGGGACCCCTAGCACGGCAGCCAGGTGCTCTACTGACTGAGCTTTAAAGTACTAACTAGAATTGCGAAAATCTCTGTTTAAAGTGTATAATTTATTTTTTAATTCCAGGGGCAACTTTCCCGTGACTGTTTATCGCTGGAGGTGCAGCGCATTGAAGGGCATGTTTTCTTGTCCTCGATCGATGTGTAAAATTATCTGTCTCAGTCTCTCATCTCCATCTGCATTGTTGAGTCATTGGATAATTAACAATAAGCCATTCTCCTGATTTAATTAACAGCGCCGCTTTAGGAACGATTTCCAATAAGCAGATAACACGACCGCTACCTAAGATAAGGTACCGGTTACCTGACAATAGCGGCTGCCGTGTATTGTGGCTTAGCTGGAAGGCAATATGCGCTGGCATGGAATCCTGTCCGCAGGCACCTTAGTACCTGAAACACGTTTTTACACCTCAGCTGTCACGTACACAGTGTATGGGCGTTTGCGAAAAACTATAAGAGAAAACAAATAATGAAATAAAGGGACGATGCTGCAGATTTAACAACTAGTAATAGACAAGACAGTATAAACACATTTAATGTTTATAGATCATGAGAAAGCTTTTAACTGTGTGCAGCGGAACGTATGTGGTATGAGATATAATGAAAACAGTACGAACCATCTACTGGAACTAATAAGGGAAATGTACATATGAAGATAAAGTTAGGTGGTACAACAGCAAACCAAGTGAAAACACTATGCTATCAAGTAATAGTTGCACAGTACAAATGAAAATAAATGTTATTTTAAAATATCAAATAATAAAGGAAACATTGTAATGTTTCATGTTAAACACTACATCAGAACCAAGATAGTGATCATAATGAAACTATCCAATAACTTTAATATTTGGATAGTTGGGCTATGATTTTAATTGTTGCAATAACGAAAGATAAATAGACACTCTATTCACATTTTATCTCACGTTGAGAGAATTCATTTCTGAAAATGGCACACATGTGTACTGTCCAGCAAGGCAAAGAAGATGCCTGAAAGGAATGTGCCAACCTTACACAGCGGGACAAGGACAGCGAATGTGTCTGGCAGAGAACGTATGCTACACAAGGAGTACAAACGTTAAAAAATGACATGCGGCCTATTCACCTGTGCACCAAGCGGGATGGCTCCGGCGGTTTCGTCTGTGGCCGCTTTTGGAAGGCCCGGGTTCGATTCCCCTGTCCGACCTACCTGAGCCACAGCTTTTTCGGGGTTTTCCCAGTTCGCTAGGTGAATGCTGGGTAGGTTGATTTCATTCCAAGAATTTCCTAAACCCTCCATTTTATCTCCATTATCATTTCACATAATCTCTCATCTGGTGGTTCCTTTCAGGGTAGAAGTGTCGGCGGGAGTCTCGGCGGTGCATGGCAGGATGATATGCTCTGAGCAAAACTATTTCCTCCTCCGGTAGGTCTGCTGCCAGTCTCTGGTCCTCTGCTGGGGCCATTTCGGGACCGCCAGTCAGGGAGCTTTGGGGCTCGGATCACCTGTTTGGGACCATTAGGGCTCGGCTGCTAGGCTCGTTGCCGTCCCGCTGTAGGGGAGCGAGTTCGTTGTCCTGGCCTGTCGGGGGAAGTCTCTATCCATGTCAACTGTAGGGACCCTGCCCTGCCCGCCTCGGTAGCGTGGTGGTAGCATGTCTGCCTCACGTTCAAGAGGTTCCGAGTTCGAATCTCTGTCAGGGTGAGTTACCTGGATACGGTTTTTTCCGGAGTTATCCCTTATCCTGAAAGACGAATGTCTGGTAACTCTAAGCTCTATGGACCCCGGGCTCATTTGAACATTTCACCCATTCCATTCATCGTCCGATATGACAACGTTGGAGGACGTAAATTACAAGAGAGAGAGAGAGAGAGAGAGAGAGAGAGAGAGAGAGAGAGAGAGAGAGAGAGAGAGAGAGAGAGAGAGAGAGAGAGAGAGAGAGAGAGAGAGAAGGGTTAGCTTGGTTCAGAACAGGAACAATATTTCTTCTTCACTTCATGGCATAGGCAATCAGGTGCCTGTTCCGCCTTCGAAGTCCTCCAGCCATTGTTTCCTGGATCTGCCCACCGATCTCCTACATTTAGGATGATACTGTAATATTTGTTTTGTAAGTCTATTATCTGGCATTCTTTCAACATGTTCCCTCCATTTTTGCTTGAGATCTTTTAACCTATCATTCATACTAAAAATGTCCAGCTCTTCTCTTATATATTCATTTTTTATTAAGTCTCTCTTCGTGCATTCTTTCACACAATATTTCTAAGAGGTATAAAAGGTACGGAAAAGGGAATTTGTGAGTTGTGGGGGAGAAGAAAGCATAGAGCACTATGTAACAGAATGCAAGGAGGTTGCGATGTGGAGAAAAAAGTTTTGGGAGGAAAATGGGAGAAAGTAGAGAAGAGGATGGTAGCTAAAAAAATGTTAACGGGCTGGGAGGAAAGGGAAGGTAAGAAGTATTAGTGAGTTCTTGCAGAAAGTAAAAGCAAAATGGACCAGAAATGTAAAGAATATAAGAGAGGAAGGTGAGGGGGAAGAATGGGACTAGTTAAGTAACAAGGAGGCATGGAGGTTAAGAGCTACCTGGCAGAGCAGAAGACCAGGGTGTCATGTAAATCAAGGTAGCAACAAGATAAAGACAAATAAATGTAGCCAAAAGTTGTAAATTGTTTAATTTTGGAATATGCACAGTAAAATCTAATCTACATTTTAAAACTCCGGCAATATCCTAAAGGCTACTCTATTCTGCAATTTCACAGTAACTGCAAGGAAACCTGCAATAAAATACTGCTGCAAAAATGTACTCAACATGACGTAAACGATGAAACTAAACGTATGTACGAATAGTTTCTTTAATATTGATCATTGAAAATGATTTTACCATAATATTCCTGAATTAATAGACGACATTTATGTAGTATAAGCTGTATAATACGAATTAAATGCCTAATTACGAAAAATAAATTAATGTTGGATGCAAGGGCATGCTATGAGGTTTCTCCCAAGGAAAACTGTTCCTAAAGAGGTCCCAAGCTGAGTTGTAAAGTTGTGGAACTATGCTAAGACCTTAGTCTACACCCCCATCCACCCGACACTCTAGAGGAAGTGGCGCATGTTTGGGAAACCAAACCTGCTTCACTATTCCATGCAAATTGCGCAGTGTTTAAAACGAGAAAGAACGCACATAACGAGGGAGGGGGTGAGTTTATTGCCGGGGAGAGATTTGTAAAGGAAGCCGGAAAGCACAGAAAGTACTCCGACGCCCCATATATGAGAAAACCTCAGGGGAAGTTTACTTGGTTTTCCTCTTTATATCCCCTGTTTCCTCATCTTTACTCTTTATGGGAGGAAGACGCTATTGAAACACACACAGAAATGGAGCACGCTGCTAAGTCGTGCGTATATTAAAGTTTCCTCAAAAGGAGAGAGGAGAGAGGTTAGAGTGAGGTGAAAGAAGCTTTGCGGCGACTTGCTGCCAGAATATGAAATGTGCCTCACATCTCAATGTGATTATACCCAACCCGCATGTTTTAAAACATTTTTCTCAAGCAGAAGTAGAAAACAGCACACACTGAACCAGATCTTTCTTGAACTGCGCTCATCTTTTGTTTAAAGGAGGCTTCTTTACTGAATTGTAGTGCAGGTATTATTTGAGCATTACAAATAAGAAGAAGGACTTAGACATCCTCATCATGTGACTTACTCTGCTATAAAGTAACTGAGGGGGATGGCTCAGGCGGTTTCGTCTTTGGTCCGTAATCGAGAGGCCCGGGTTTGATTCCCGTAGCCGACCAACCTGACCCATGGTTTTATCGGGGTTTTTTCCCAAGTCGCTAGGTGAATTTTGGGTATGTTAATTACATCCCCCGAATTTCCAGTACCTCCATTTCATCTCCATTATCATTTCTCTCATCTGGTGGTCTCTTTTAGGGTAGAAGTGTCGGCTGGTGTCTCGGCGATGCATGGTGGGATGATATGCTCCGTGGTAAACTACAAGCCCCACCCATCATTTGATCATATATAGTAAGAAGAATTCAACGATTTCATCAGATCCTGAAGAAGGCCATGGAGTTTACAATGGCCGAAAGCTCGACGTGTACTAATTTGACACGGCTGATCACCCTCGAAGCCTTGTTTAGATCGGATGTAGTATTTATCCAGCACTTAATTTTTGATAGATAGAGTCAACATGAAAAATTCAATGCGATGGACGGGATTTTAACCCAGGATCTCCTGCTTTCCATCCAATCGCTCTAACCCATTGAGCTACCATGGCCAACTTGCCGTCATGACATTAAACTCTTCATTTGACTCATATATTTCCCCGGTAAACCACTAGGGGCGTTTGTGGTGATTTACTATGGTAGGAACTTGAGTCCCAGGCTTCATCATTTAACTGTTATTATTTTAGTTAATTGATGGAAATTAATCATTTATTCACACTAGCCGTTTATAGGCTAAGGTTTTTGATATACTCCAACACTCTAAAACTTGCAATTATCACATGCAGTTCTCTGTCCGTTCCTGTAAATTATTCCTACGAAAATTTCCTTTTACTTTAAATCTACGTGTTGTAAAATTGGTATGTCAGCTTGTATAAGCAGTAACATATTTCCTAGTAGTTGAAATGAGGAGTGAGACAATCTTGCAGGATTAGACCATGGTACATCTTTAAAGACCTGGTCGGTACGTTAGGTCTTTAGACCTTCAATCTCTATGCATGTATAGAAATAACGACTTCCAATTTGAGATAAAACCTTTACTTAAAGCAAACATAGCTAAGGAAGGAAAAGTAAATGATTTGTCGTAAATTGTGAGATTTAATAGGATGTGTAGTAAGGGTTTTTATGTGTCTTACGGTGTATCAATTTTGCCAAAGTGGTGAAGAGAACCCCAGATGGTATTCGCAAAAAAAAAAAAAAAAAAAAAAAAAAAAAAAAAAAGGATCAAGACATGCATGTTATTATTCCATGAATATATGCTAGAAATACTCGCCCTGAATGACAGAGTGCACGAAAATATGTAGAAGTAAATGGGTAACCCATATACAAAAGATGGTGAAAGAAGGATTACCACGCTATTTTATGAACTATAGACAAGTAGGAAGTCCAGAGGTCCAGAGGTAGTCCTGGTCGTGCGGGGCAATTTTTCTTTTTCCCCGTCCGGGTGTCTTCTGCCGCAGCACCTAGCCACTTTGCGGCTTAACCTGCGAAGTGAGTAAGGTGTGGTTTTTGTGATCTGCTGGGTGTAGCTTGTAGTTTTGTTTGAAATTTTTGTTTGGATGCCCTTGAGTAGTCTCAGAAGGCAGCAGCTTAGCGGTTTTATTGGATTCTCCCATGGGGGAGGGTCGGTTTAATGTTTTTGCCCCGTTTTGATTACGGGTGGTCTAACGCTTGAGCCATCAGGCGTATCGTGAATTTTGGAAATTATGGGGTTTCCTTGGGTAAACCAGTGGCCCCAAGACGTCTCTGGGGAGTTTATATGATGGCAAGCGTCTTTGCTCCCTCTGGTCATATCTGCCCAGGGAGTTCACCAAAGGGTTGCCATGGGTTTGGATTTTGTCGTACATTGATCGTGCCCTCTCTCGGATGACATCAACAATGTACGGGATTTTTTAATGTTCATGAAGGATCTGGGCTAGGAATCTCCAGTCTGTATCGTGTATCACTCTGAGCGCCCTGTTCTGCAGCGTCTGGAGTCTGACGAAAGTGGTATTTGCTACTGTTCTCCAGATCTCACAGCCGTACAAAATCATAAGCGGGATGATCGCCCGATACAGCTGGAGACGGAGGGGCATGGCTGAACGGAATATTGGGTGTAGGTTCCTGAGCGCGACGTGTCCAAGCTGGACCTTGCCTTTGACGTGCGGAGCGTAAGTTAATTTGCGGTTCAGCGTCACTCCCAGATACTTCGACGTTTGCACCCATGGGATTTCACGGCGCCGTAAAACGAAGTTCTGCTGCAACCGGTTGGCTCTGGTTTTCGCCAGGAGAATTGTAGAGCTCTTCTCCGGGTTAATTGCTATTTGCCATTTTGCGCTTCATTCGCCAATGGCCCGGAGCTGGGCTTGGATCTGCCGAAAGCTATACCTCGGGTTTCTGTTAACCTTGAAGATCATGAGATCGTCGGGTGTGCGTGTTGTGGTGTGTAGGTATGTCGGCCTTGTAAGCTTCAAAGAGTGCCGGTGACAGCACGCTGCCTTCCGGTACTCCAGCGCCAATGGGCCGCTCGGTTGACAGTTTTCCCTCCATCTGTAATCAGAAGCTTCGGTTTCCTAGGAAACCGGCCACCAAGGAAATGTATGGACGGGGAACTTCATGCTCTATGAGTTTGTAAATAAGCCCCTTGTGCCAGGTAGTGGCGAACGCCTCCTTCACGTCTAGCAGGACTGCTACCGTTTTAGACCTACGGTAGGACTAATAAAATAAATTATGTAGACTGTAACAGGCAGTAATGCGTAATGCATAAAGGAAGATGATAAATATGCCTTAAATATATAGCACTTTAATAAAGATCATTAGCCATTTTTTATAAAATTGGTTTTTCCTTCCTGGAAGTCTATATTAAGGGAAAGTTTAATAGCAAATGTGCTGGGTTACGTAGATTTCTAAGCGTTGTCAGAGTTGTACATCTATTGTTAAAGACAAAGAGCATGACAGAAGGGAAAGTTCAGCAATCTAAATAACGTTGCCTTCAATGGAACTGAGGAACATTTCTTCGCTCTTGACAGAAACATGCCTACGATTGCAATGAATCCGCACTTCTATAATTGACTCTTTTTCACTTTCCGCCTCTCCATTTCAACCCATGCATCATGTAGAATGCTTCAATTGTTAACAGTTAGCGGCGCAGTCAACCGCAAGCAGCACCTTACGGTTCGCTGGTGCTGTATTTCATTAGGGGAAGATCATAACCCAGTAAATGGAATTGCAAGGTGCATTCATCAGTCGTATTTCTCTTGCCACAAGCAAACCAAGAATACCAACTTTTTATTTATTTCTTGCCGATGCCAGCATCGAACTTGTCGCTGATAAATTGGCTGATACCAGCACAATTTCCGTTACGTGGCAAGTCAATTCCCTCTAAAGAGAGAAGGATGAAGACTAGGGAGGGACTTTCTTATCCAGGGATGAAAGCCGGGAAGATAAGAAGGGCACCAGAAAATCCGAGGGATTTTTCTAACACCGACTTGGAGTTACACGAGGATTAAAACATTTCCTAAAGAAGCGTTCATCTGTCGAAAGGAGGGTTCCTGCTAACAAGATAATGTTACTATTGAGAGTATAAATTGATTCACTTTTAATCAGCACGACCCTTCGTACCGCTGCTTGGACAAGCAATGCCCTTTCATATTGCTGTAACGTAAATGCTCCGGAACCTACCATGCCACAGTCTCACTATACTTACAATTTAAATATTAACAATTTAATGGAAAAAAACACTAATGTTTACAAAGTCGAATTCACAACAGAAGTTTATTTTTTAATTTTTAAAAGCTCTACAAATGCAGATAAATAATGTACAATAGACACTCTAATCCGTACCAAGCGTTGTTATTTATAGTTTAAATAAGTACAATTTTAACACATTTGATAATTAAGTTTCTTTAACCTATTTACTTATTTTTATGCCCGATTTCACCAACAGATGTCAAGATTTAACACAGGTTTAGCAATAGCTAAAACAAAAATTGCATTTCACCAACAAGTGTTAGCGTAACACTCGTGTAAAATCTCTTGTAAAACTAACAAGCCAAGTTTCTGATGTTAAGTCCTTAACAATTGTAAATAATCAAGATGGCGAGCATTAACTCAGCTGTTGATGTCGATTTGCTATATTTAAGGCCATCTAAATGACATTCATAATAGAGTACGGCCTATGAGGAGAAATGATTGAAGAGCTATCAGAAGAAAATATTCTACAGAGTTATAGACTGTCGAAACAAGTTGTTATGAAGGTTACTGCGGAAGTATAAGAGAGGTTAGAACATGTATCGAAAGAAATATGCCGATCTCGCCTTTGCTTCAAGTATTAATAACTTTGCGATTTTATAATTCATTGAATTATGTGGATAATATATTGTCCACCTCCCGTCTTGAAACGTTCAAGTCACTCGTCACTTGTCCTTTGCTCCTCGTTTTAAATTTACGTAATACTGACAAGTTGTTTAGTGCTTGTAGTAGTGACACATGCATTTGAATTAAATTCGTTTCCAATATTTTCCACATGACATTTTTCTCTTTTACATTCACTGCATCCGTCCTCTTGTTTTCCAAGGTATCCTTACACTTCGTCACCAATTCAATTAACAATTCTTTCTCCATCGATGCGAAATTTGTCTCACGGCTTTATTTATGATTTTGTTCATCCGCCATTTTTCAGCTTGTGCAGACGAAAATGAAAACAAAAGCGCATTCCAGTACGATCAGAAAATAATACGACTCATCCATAGCCTTCTATAAATGTAATATTTAATAGTTTCTTGGCGTTAACACGTGTTTGTTAACATTTTCAAAAAATAGGTTGGTGAAATGCAAGAAAATTGTTAAGTGACAATTGTTACGTTACATTTGTTAACTCGATTTTAACATCAGTTGATGAAATCGGGCATTAATGTTGAAATATTTACAAGTATTTACGAATTCATATATTGTATATGGCTACGGTGACCGATCTATGATATAGGTTGCTTGTTGAATACCCTTTCTACGTGGTGCAATCGTTTCCATTTATTTCATAACCGTAGTTTCACTGATCATTCTACGGTTTTTCAAAGGTGGTATCAAGAAAACTATATTAGTCACTTTGGGAGAAATATCTTCAAATGACAATTAATTTCCTACATACGCATAGTTTTTCTCCGGCGCATTTCCTCAATATTTGCATCCGCTACTTTTAAGTAATGGATACTAGAACTTATTTTTACTTGAACCTGCGCACTTTTAAGAGTAAATAAAAACATTTCTGTGAAAATAGTTTAGCTCAAATAACTTCTCAGGTAATATAATTAAATTTTGAACTACTGAAAATTTTGAACTAGTTTTAGGAACTATCTTGCCCATTTACATATTATTAATTATGTTCTACTGTGGTAACAATTTAGTAGACTAAAAATACACATCGATAGGTATTTGATTGAAGTTATTTACTTCAGAAAAGATAATATTATTTATGAAGTTGGTGTAAAATTGATCCCTGTTTATTATAAATTAATATTGTATGAGTTGATGAATATAGCAATCATAAAATGCGTACTTGATAGCTTAATTCAGCTCGTTTACAACTACCTATGCAAATTAACGTATACCTCAGGGCAAAACTGAAACTTAAACAATAAACTTCAAGCGGAAAAGTGCAAATCTTACAAAAGAATACATAAATAGGAAGTGGGGAGTGGGATTTAAAGTTAAGCACAGATGACATATCCCTGTCCTTTTAAAAATGGAGTTTCAAGTGGAACCCTTGGCAACTCATGGTTGCCTATAGAATACCTATATGACATAAATTAAAAAAACATATTGTCACTTTGTCCCAGAAATCAGTCTCAGCATCCCTTAGTATATACAGCTGCTTGATCAAATAATAAATTTAGAATTCTTCAAACACCTTCCACCTCTATGTACGCGACCACCTGAAAGGGTAGTAGGTACACCACATAATGTACAGTAGTTAGATCATTCAACGAAACTTTAACTATAATATCAACATAACGGATGTTAAAGTCCTATTTCTTTAGAGAAAAATCACGAACGAATGAATTAACCACTATATCGTCATAAAATTTAATAAATTTCTTCAAGTTCAAAGCGACATGTAATTTTTGTTTTGTGTTTATGGCTCCATTATGTGACATTAATGTCCAGGAACTTGCTATAGCAAAACAATTGGTGAAGAATTCATTCCAAGCCACTCATGATATTCATAAACAGATACGAAATCATCAATTGTGCATCTTAAAGTATAGCTACTCAGTTATGTATCATACCTGCATTTGAATGAATACGAAAAGCATGTGAATCAATGTTATTGTATACAGTTTTCTGTACTTTCCTGTATCCTTATTGAACAGTTGTACATATTTTTAGATACTTTTCTAGTGGTAAAATTATTGTTGAAATTTTACTATAGTTTTTTGGAGTGTAAGAGACGTCCGATGTATTAGTTATCTTTGTATAGCTTTTGATGTGTAACAAGTATTTGCTTCAGTCAGAAATCTGTTTTCTGATAGGCATTTGTTTGTCATATAACGAAACATAAAATGTCTCTCTTATACGGATATATTCCGGAAGCTCTTTAATAGCCACGAGATATGTTTCGTCCGGATAAAAACGTTTTACTAACAATGATTTTATTTCTCTCTGGAATAACTGGACGCAAAGGAATATTTAACTCAAGCTTTGGTAACGGAAAACAGCAAGTATTCCCAGCAAGTACTTGGGGGCGAATATTTCTATTAAATGCATGTTCAAGATAAGAACTTCTAAATATTTGTTACTTTTAAAGCTCATACTGTAACATAATATAATGTAGATAAAAGACTCAACAGCATAATTGCGACATGCCGTACTTACAAGATATGAACTAATAAACACGTTTAGTCAAGAAATATTACTCTACACAAATATACTCTCACACAGAGTGAGAGAGAGAGAGAGACCTTTTCAAAAATGATTTTAGATTAATAACTAGCATAAATTTTGTGTAGAAAACAATAACTTGTCTATTACTGTACACGTTACTGTAGAACTCTACAAAGCAAGATATTCTTTATTCTTGGTTTCAATTTTCACATATGTATAGCTTTCTTAGCTAAAATTTATTACCGCTTTCTCCTTTCTTTTGCCATTTAGTTCATTCATCACATAAAACATGTCGAAAACATTCCCTATTGCTTTTGTTTGCTGCACCTTTCGTACATCTAAAACGAAATGTAAAAGGTAATAAATAATTAACGATAGGTAGAATGGGAAACATTAATACCACAGCCGGGATTTGAGGCACGGATTTCTCAGTCCAATGGCAACATGCCAGCATTTTTTTAAAAAATTACATCTTCCAACGTTAAGTCATATCTGACGATGAATGGAGTGGGTGAAATGATGAGTTGATGAGTTACAAGGATAAGTTTTTTTCCTGGTTTTTCCCTTATCCTGAAAGACGAATGTCGGGTAGCTCTAAGCTCTATGGACCCCGGGCTCATTTGAGCATCATTTCACCCACTCCATTTACCGTCCGATATGACTTAACGTTGTAGGACGTAAATTACACCAACAAAAAATCTCAACAACTGGAACGAGTTCATGAAATTTTGAGAAATACCCAGCATTAGTTAACGAAAATTGAGTTCCATTGAAACAGGATAATGTAGTACCCCATTCTGCACGAACAACCATGAAAAAATTCAGGAATTGGAAGGAATCGAGATGCTACTGCACCCATCATACAACCCTCATCAGATAATCATCCTTTTTGATCCATGGCCCAGTTTCTACGCGAAAGAAACTTTGACACCAAATTTAGTTAATTGTTTCTCAGAACACATTTCAAATAATTGTTTTTCTTAGACGACATTACCTACTTATGAGAGAGTATCTAAATTTCTTTATAAAATTACTGTTCCTCTGCATATTGGAATGCAATTCTATTTCTTTATGATGTTTAAAGAGACAGTGTTCTTAGGCTTAGAAATTCATTTAATATGAAAACGAGAGAAACGTTATGTTAGTAGAAAGTATTGAAGTGTAACACAAACTGAAATAGCAAGTGGTTTTGTTCCAGAGATGATAATCAGACAACAGGAAGCTTAAAGATGTTTATATGTGTACGCCTGAAAGGAGACGAAACATCTTGTTTTCTATTTGTACGGAAAACCAATCAGAATGTGACAGAGCCGAAAGCCCGGAGAAGTTACAATATTTACTCAGCCCTTCCCTCCCCCCCCCCCCTCCCGCCGCTTTATGACTCAAATATTGAAACACGAGAGTGGTATTTGCATTAGCAAATAAGATACCGTTGCTATTTCTACCCAATAGTTCCCTGCCCCAAGGGGAGGCAGTTCGAGTCCCAGCACTCTCTGTTTGCTATAACAAATTTTGCAACCTTATATTACCCAAGAGATATTACACAAATGTTTAACTTTGTTTTGACGTGAACAGTATTACTTTATTGTACATTTCCGGATAAACAGATGCAATAATAAAACTTAGTACTTCTCTCAGTTTGAATAACAGGATGGAAATGAGTATTGACAGTTTATTACGAAGTATAGCTATCACGGACACTCCTAGCGGAGACTATTTTCGGTGATAGCGTTTTCTGATCCCTTTTCCATTAGTGATATCGCTGTGGCCAGTCGAATTCTCTACATATACATTACTGCATATGTCTATGTTACTGCAAGTCCTCCGTTAATCATCTTATCTTTAGATATGAAATGGAATTTAGTCCTAAATGATAGCAACAGATAATATATTTGTTTTGCAGGAAATAATTGAGAAAATACAGCAATTGAGTTGTAAACTTAAAATTTGAACAGTTTTCAAGGTTACCATTGTCTGTGGCTGCTTGTATATTGAGTTACCTCTGGTGAATAAATGTTAATGCTATTTATAGAAGCACTAATATTTTATTTTGAAAAGAAGGAAAGAAATAGTTATGAGACCTTAAATTCGGTAAACTATAAAATACAGCGGGAAACTACTAAGCAAATAATTAGACACCATCGAAACACATCATTTGTTTCAAACCACTGCTATTGTAACTTCAGCTATTTCCAGATTTTTTGTTTGAACTTTAGAATACCTTTTGCGATTTTTAAAATAATGTCTTTATTAAGTTGTTTTTATGGAAAAAATGTATCATGGAATAAGTATCCAGTGTCAAAGTCAATTTCAAAGCTACCCATTATTAAATACCTGAATTTGGATACCTCTCTCTTACTTGTACTTACAATTTGTTTCAAAGCGTTTCTGTAAACGTAACTGAAATGAATAAAGAAACTGCTATATCTTTGATTTTGAAAATATTTGCATAAAATAAACTGATTTATTTAGCCAAACAATATTTTGTTTTAATTTTTGTAGTTATAACAGTTGCATAGTATTGCAACAACCTTGTATTAAAGAACAACAAATTTAAATTAACGGAAATTAATTGTTATTTCACACTAGCCGTGTGTAGGACGCATTATGAAAGGGTAGAGTCAGACTGAAAAATGGAATGCCATAGCCGGTACTTGAACCGTCCAGCCGCTCTAAACCATTGAGCTACTAAGGCCAACATGCCAACATGACATTAAATTCTCCAAGTGACTCGTGTTTTACCCGGTAAACCACTAGGAGTTCTCATAAACACATGAGACAATTACCTTAATGGCGACTTACTATGCTGTAAGTACTTTAAGGCCCGGGCTTCATAGTTCGGACTACTATTAGGTACAATTAATGGGAATTAATTATTCTATCAAACTAGCCATGTGTAGGACGCACTATAAAACGGTAGAGTCAGACTGAAAAACTTCCGTGGTTCACATCCCGGCTATGGCATTGAATTTTTCAGTCTGGCTCTATCCTTTCAAATATAAATTACTTTTTCCATTTAAAAAAAACAACCTAGTATTCAGTTGTAATTCACACCGTTTAAAATTGTCAAAGATAATCTTGATATTCTAAAATGTAATGTTTCGATTTAACTGAACACTGAATTTAAAATTATTTACTCAGGAGTTTAAGCACCTAAAATCCTTGTCTGATTTTGTAGAGAAAGATGACTTACTAGCAATACCTGAGTCTTGATTTATTATCTCCTCTAATCTTGGCGATGATGATTCTACAATTGCTAGGATTAGTGATCCACATGGGCATAGTCTAGTAAACCACTACATGAATGTATTTATAATTAGCTAGGAGATATGCGTCTTGTAGGAAAGCGAGGAGAGAAAATGATTGTAAAAAACATCAGCACTGTTTCGTAAGTCACACAAACGTAGAGATAAAACCTGTATGAAAGACAAATTTGTTGCATGGTTTAGTTAAGTGCTTATATCGCTTTGTAATTAATGTTAAATTAGCAGAGTGCTAATGTACAAAGAAAAATGAGTACCAACACGAATATAAAGAGAGAGAAAAAAAAAGGAAACGGCTCCCTCGCCCGGGGGAATTTTTTTTAATGTATTTAAGTACATCTCTCATTAAGCTAATCGGACAGATGCCAGCTTAAATGTAAATACAATTACTGAGTCTAACATAGTCACACGTTTCAGAAGCACAGTAAATCTTGCACCACTGCCTTCTATGTGTACACTTTCAACCGTGAACCGTTTCATTTGTGTAATTGACGTCTACCTGCATTACAGAGTAATGAAAGCCGTTTATGCATAAGTGTTTTTATCTCTTTAGTGCTTTTACATCTAGAATTATCCGCGTTAAAATTGCCTTTAGAGGAGCTTTGCTGTGGGATTCTTTTTTGTTTTTTATTTCGCACCCTTTGCGCGTATTCATTTGTCTCCACCATATCGAAATGAGCCTGCCATTGTTGTGACCGATTCGAAAACAAGATTGAAAACATACCTACCTCGATACGGCTATCAGCTTCGTCCAGAGGGTGTTATCAGCGGCTTACCTGAAACAACGGTCACAAATAATGAATACAGGATCAAAACATTTAGATAAAATTGCAATTACCTCACCTGTATCACTCACAATCAACATTTTATTCAGTTTACTACAACACCACCACCATCAAAGGATACGTGTTTTTTGTATTCTGTTTTCAAAAGCAAAATGTTATTGGAGTGCGTTTAGAAACTGTTGTTCATTCAATACATGTCAGCAGGTGAAACTGTCTAAAACAGTGATACGCTCAAAACCATGAAAAGTTTACATTGTAACTTTTAGCTTAATGTAAAGGTTACAAAAGTAAGTGAAACATACTTAAATACAACAACATGGGTATAAAAATCGCCCTTAAGAGCAAAGGTAAAGCCACATTTCTGAGAAAACAAATGAAAACCCCTATTGAAAAGTTTTTAATTATATTCTTTCTAACATCTTCACTTAGCATCTTTTATTATGCCTGCTACTTGCTACAGTAACTACAGTCAGTATAGCATTCTTTCCAAGTAATGAAGAATTTCAGCAAAAACACAAAATCCCCTAAATAAAAGGAGAGGGAAATGATCTGTGCATAAGTAAAGCAAATGGCAAACCGCGGCAACGTATCGAAAAACATATGTGAAACAACGGAGTGTTTGCAAAAGCCTATCACACATACATGGTGAGTCAGTGTATGTACACAGTTTTAAGATGCAATCGTGTCTTCTGGACAACAATGTGTCTCAACTCGACAGCCACCCGAAATCGTATATAACTTGATTGAATATTGTAAAGGAGAAAGAAGAGGGAATAAAAATACCTTTGTGTCAAGCAACAAAATGGAAAGACTGCAGTGGTAATTTTCATTTGTGTATAATAGTTACTTCACGTTTAATATTACACACACACACACACACAGAGAGAGAGAGAAAGAGGGAGAGAGAGAGAGCTCCGGAATATTTTTTTTTAATTTATTTGTTACTTTCCGGCTGAAGATGTGTAGTAGAATTATAAAAGACAAGAAGAAATGGAATAAAAATGGAAAGAATAATACAATTTTGGAATAGGTGTTTGGCCAAAGAAGAAGGGGTAGTGATGAAATTATGCATGAGACAGCAAAAAATATTAGTGAACTCAAATAGTTGGTGGACAGAGGTAAAAGGTATTATGGAAAAAAAATAGGAAAGGAATACATGCGATGTCGGTAAATTGGTAAAATGCAGAATAGGATTTATAGAAAGACAGGAAATTTGGGGAAGTTTAGAAAATATGAAATTGTTACAATTTTAGAAGCAAATAAATAGAAATTGGGGACGAGAAGCATATGTAGTGATACCGAAATCAAGGTTTGCCGTAAGTAATCATGATGGATGTCAAAGGAGTGTTGGTTCTTTTTTACGACAAGGGC
Source organism: Mantis religiosa (assembly GCA_030765055.1). NCBI lineage: Eukaryota > Metazoa > Arthropoda > Insecta > Mantodea > Mantidae > Mantis > Mantis religiosa. Next base: position 30,361,519 of record CM060951.1, on the reverse strand, counting down.
AAGGCCAGTTGAGTTTGGGGGAAAGTTGTTATAACAAAAGCAATGTAAGAAACAGTGCCCTTAGCAGTTTTCTAAAGGGGCTCACTTGATTTGTAATAATAGGGTATTCTTTGGATCATTCAGAATGGCATAACAAAACAACTACAAAGAAATTTTTGGTTGAATGAAAAGGAATTTTCAGTAAGTGAAAGTGATACACCCACGCGCAGCTGTGGAGGAGAGCACTCCGTGGCTTGCAAGCCATTAGAGCAGTCTTCGGCGTCAGGCCGGTGAGAGCAGTCTGAGGCGTGAGGGCGATTAGGGACAGTCCTCTTGTTCTGTCTTGGATATTTGTCGGTTCATATATACGTGAGGAACGAATAAAGTTTGTCGAGTAATAAACATTCTGCCGTCAGTAACTCTAAACAGAGATTGGTAACCCTTGGTCAGCAACTTTCATTTCGATGTTCTAAAAAAATAAGCAGTGAATAAATAAGTTGGAAACGGGCATTCCAGTGTCATTAAATATCCTTCTCACACACATCCACGCATACCCTGTGAGAAACCTCATTGTTTTACCCTGAGCTAAACAAAAGTGCCTGAAACTGTACTGTCAAGTGGAACATTGTTCGCCACATATATTGTTGCTTCAAATTGGCGTCCCAACGTGGAATTGTGTGACGCCCATAAACATTTTAGTATCAGTAGATTACTACATCAGGCAAGAGAAAGATGGGTTAGCTTGGATGAGAACAGGAACAATATTTTTAACAGGTATAAGATGTAGGGAAAAGGGAATTTGTGAATTGTGTGGGGGAAAAGAAAGCATAGAACACTACAACAGAATGCGAGGAGGTTACCATAAGGAGAAAACAGATTCGGGAGGAAAATTGGGAGAAAGTAGAGAAGAGGATAGTAGCTATAAAAATGGAGCAGGGAGGAAAAGAAGGTAAGAAGTATTGGTCAGTTCTTACAGACAGTAAAAGAAAAATGGGCCAGAAATATAAAGAATATAAGAAAAGAAGATGAGGTGGAAGAACAGGACTAATTAAGTAACAAGGAAGCATGGAGGTTAAGAGCTACCTGGCAGAGCAGAAGACCAGGGTGTCGTGTAAGCCAAGGTAGCAACAAGGTAAATACAAATATATGTAGCTAAAAGCTGTAAATGATAAACTTTTGTATTACTTTCCGGCATGCTCCATTACAAACGTAACACTACATGGCTTTTATACAGACTTGTATCATTTTACAGTGTTATTTCATGACATATAATTGTTTACTTTTAACATTATTGCTATTGCTTCTTTTTTAACTGGTATTCTATACTAAAGTGCTTATGACAGTTAGTATTTAAATGGTATTTACTCTTTGTGGGTATATACTTTCCTTGTCCTATCTATAACTAGCAATTTCTCAAATGCCTTATTTGTGTTGCGTCACTTACTGTACGCCAGGATAATATATTTCGGTGTTCTAGTAAACAAGATACGAAATGAATGCAGCGCTCGTCACTTTAGGCCAATACGCCTCAACGCTCTGCCATACAGTCCTCCACAGGAGAGAAAGTCTGCGAGGCCGGAGACGCAGGGAAATTGTAGAAGCTTCACAAACTCTCCCTGGACAGGTTTATGACACCCCATGTCAGTACAGTTACAGATCATTCAAAAACATTCCGACCGCTTCTACTTTTGTGAACGAATCATGTCGGTTTTAGTGTAAAGAGTGAATAGGGCGCATGTTTTAACGGTTCTACTCCTTGTGTAGTATGCATTCTCTGTCACACACATTCGCTGTCCTTGTCCCAATGTGGAAAAGAGCACATTCCTTTCAGGCACCTTCTTTACCTTGCTGGTCAGTAGTACGTGCAGCTGGAGCGAGAGAGGAGGGAGAGTGAGAGATAGCCCGGATCGACTGTTGAACATGGTTCACCTGAAAAAGGAATGGATGGCTTCTGCTGTACAGCTACAGACAAGAAATGTATTTAAACATTTTTTTGCCAACGACGCAAATTTTAGGAATGAACTTTGAATTACACAGCATTTCGTTCTTACATTAAGAAGCATTGGTAAAACGGTAGTTTCATATGCGCTCTAATGTGTGTGTGTGTGTGTGTGTGTGTGTGTGTGTGTGTGTGTGTGTGTGTGTGTGTGTGTGTGTGTGTGATATGAAATGTGAAGCAGTTGCTGCTTCCTGGACGGCCCTCATATTTTCGTATACCTTTTATTTTAAACGTTTATTACTGGAATTTTCTAGTTACAAATTATATGTTGTCTGTTTAATATATATATATATATATATATATATATATATATATATATATCCCTCTCCAGGGATTGGCATTGGGATTTCATTATAGAGGGGATTCGGTACGTTCCACCATGCTGGGTCCTTTGTTCCTATGCGCCCAAGTGGACACCCCCGGAAGGAAGGACGAGGCGAAGGAGATAGAGGGTGACCGACCCACGGAGCAATGACAGTACAGAGGGTAGGGTCCCTACAGTTTACTTGGATAGAGACCTCCCCCGACAGGCCAGGACAACGAACTCGCTGCCCTACAGCAGGACGGTACGAGACCAGCAGCCGAGCCCTAAAGTTCCCAGGCTGGCGGTTACGAAATGGGCGCCAGCAGAGGAGCTGAGGCATCCCACTCGGTCCCACTCCAGTGAGTGTGGCTTTTAAACCGCGATTATAGGACCGGTGTCCGCCCAGCATCGTACGGAATTTGAGGAGCTAAGATAGGTACCGAATCTGAGGAGAAGGCTAACTTTCAGGCTGAAAATGCAGAGATGGTGGCCACTTCTCTCGGTATTGGTTGTACAATCAGTTTGCGTATGTGATCATGAAGCCCGCAGTGGGGTTGGCAGATTCACATTGGGCTGCCCGCCATGAATTATTATTATTACTGCTACTAATAACACACCAGACTTAATGTCTCACCTCTATCCAAATACATTTATTTAACCTTCAGTAGGCCTAAAGTAATTCCATTTCGCTTTGTAAATTGAGAGATAATTCTTCCGAACTCCGGTCTCCATATATTTCGTCTCCTCCCAACAGTAATATGCCTAGCTCATTTTATAGTTACTCTACAAATGATCTGTGTAACATAAAATACGAATGCCCTCGCAGTATTTGACAACCATTATGTTATAAAGTACTGTTTAACAGTATACGCAGAATTGCTTTTTCATCCTACATCTGGCTGGGCCATTTCCCTCCCTTAAAACACTCCTCATAATATATTTTTAGAGGATTTTAAATTATCTGCGTTTTACCATGGCTCTATATTTTATGGCTCTGATATCCTGAATGCACAGCGATAAAGTCATTCTAACATTTTGATCGCGTTTGTTTTAAACGCGGCAAAGCATAATGAAAACAGAACCACACCACGATAATGCAGCTTCTACATTTAAACAAAAGCGAACCGAAACAATTCTGCATTCACATTCAATTAAAACAGGTATTCGCTGCGCGATATTTTATTTCATTGTGAAATGAATTGTTCATATATCGCTTGAAATTGTACCTGCCAAACAATTGTTAAGAAAAACAAGACATTTTAACATTCAGCAGTCCATTACCATAATCATCTCATAATAGCTTACGTTTAGTGTTACGCATACTCTATTTTGGTTTAAATGATAAATAATGGCATCAATCTTAATTTACTGTCAAATTGATACAACGTTCTACAATGTTCTTCTTAAACACTGATGCAAATCCATGTCTTCTACATTAACTCATGAAAATAATTACAACTCTGGTTTTAAAAATTCTTCTTCTTTTTCTACTTCACGGCTTTGGATTGTTTAACCCATTCCGGCTCCAAATTGGTCTGCCCATCTTTTCTTCGGTCTTCCCTGGTTTCTTCTTCCTATAGGTTTATAGTTTAAGGCTATTTTTGGTATTCTGTTATTATTGTGACTTTGTGGGTTCGTGAAATAAAAAGTCCAATTACACCACTCAACAATGTTCTTTATTTCCACCGACTTACAGTTAAACACTTGCCAATTACACAGAATTACGTGCTGCACACAGTTACAATTCACCAGTTCGTCCGTTACAATTTCCTTGTACTCGCGGTTACGTAAGCTCCGGTACACATTCACAGTTACGTACAGTCTTCCGTTGCACAATCTTCTCGTACATTAACACGTCACTGACTAACACTGCCTTATTACACCAAGAACTGTCCTCACTCACACACACTAACCAACTGAATGACCAACTCCGACTGGCACTGACTGACTAGCTGCAGCCCTTTTTATAGGCATCTCGCCGTCTTCTCGACGTTTCCAGATGATGAACGATTCCGTAATTTCTAGAACCAGGTGGACAGAAACAGACGGCACACTGATGTTTTTCCTCCCAACCACTGCCTGTCACCACTACAAGACAAACGAGGAGGAGGTGTGGCTAACCGAACTTCCCCTGCCTTCCGCTGCCAGCTGCTTTCACAGGGTGTTCCAGCGCCCGCGTTACATTATTCATCCTCTGAACATGTTCTTTCCTTTGATTTCTACTTCTTTCAATAGTATGGTTTATTTCTTCTACTTTTAATTCTGTCCTAATATGCTGACTACGTTTTTTTTTTTACCAATTTTGGTATATCCAGCTATTGCTCTTATGAATTTCATTTCTGATGACTGTATTCTCGTACTATTTCTTTTTGTCAGTGTCCATGTTTCTGATCCATAGATCAGAGTTGATATTGTCATTGTTTTGTATAGTTTTATTATAGAGTCCTTTCTTGCTTTACTTTTTAATGTTCTTTTTATTGTGCCTGTTATATAGTTACATTTATTTATTTTCACTAATATTTCAGCTTCCCCTTGGTACGAGACATTACATCCTAAATACTTAAAGTGTGATTTCTGCTCAATTATTAAGTTATCTAACACTATTTTTATCTTACTGGATTAATTCCTTTAAATGCCATGGCTTTGGATTTATTTGCTGATATTTTCATTCCATATTCTGTAGCAATTTTATCTAGACTATACAGCATTTTCTGCAGGTCATCTTCATTTGTGGCCATTATTATTTGATCATCTGCATACAACATAGTTTTCAATTTAGCTCCTGATACATTAATGCCTCCATTGACTTTATTCGACCAAAACCTTACTATTTCGTCAACATACAAATTAAAAAGTGTGGTTGATAAAGGACAACCTTGTCTTAGGTCACCATTAACTATTGCTGGTTCTCTTTTATTTATTTTTTATTTTTGTGTCAATGTACAGACTTCTTATAACTTCAATTAGTTGTAAAGATATGCCTCTATTATTAACAATTTTCCACATTATCATTCGTGATACTTTGTCAAAAGCTTTATAATAGTCAAAAAATATAAAAAGTGTGTCTCTAAATTTTGTTCTCGTCGTTTTTCCATTGTTTGTTTAAGAGTAAATACATTGTCAATTCTTCCTATTCTAAAACCAGTTTGTTCTTCTAGGAGTATTGCATCTGTTATTTTGTTTAACCGAGTACTTTTTATTATGGCACATATTTTGTAGGCAGTACACAATAAACTAATCCCTATATAATTTTCAGGTCTTGTTCTTTCCCCTTTCTTACATATTGATATCACTTAACTATGTTCAATTCTTGCGGTATTTCTTTTGTTTCCCAACACTTGTTATATAGATACAGTAATCTGTCATGTAATTCTTTAGGAGCATATTTAATTAATGCTAAATTAATATTATCTATTACGCAGGCTTTCATACCTATTTCTACTTCTAGCTATACTTTCCATTAATTCTTCTACTACTAACCGGTTTACTTCTCCTCTGGGTTTTCAAAATATATTCTTAAGAGCCTTAGGTACTTTTTCTTAAGGATACCCATCTGCGAAAATACTAAAATCTGGAATTTTGCTTGGAGTGACTTGAAACTTTAATAGAATTATTGTGGTATTTACAGTAGTTCACAGACTAAAGCAAAATAGTTTTTGTGACATTAATATATTATGATGTTTTACTGTTATTTAATTAAACTTTCCATATGATGCAATTTTAGCTTCAGAAGAATAAGACTTTGTAGTTATACTCATAAAACATTATTAATAAATTTATGAGGTAAAATTTTATTCTGACTCTTTGTTTAGGATAAAAAAACTATTGAATTATCCCTTTATAAATTATTAATATTTACTTGTGAAATATGTGCTTTGTTATTCAACTGCACAGACACTGGTGACATTGTACTAAAATCATCTCAACAATTTCCTTTGCTACTGTTTTTGTCCAAGCACAAACATTTTCAGGCTTATAGTTTGAAATCTGTATCGTGTGAATCAATATATATTCAGAAAACCGCTGAAAATTAAAAACACGAGAAAATCACCAAAATAGTTGATATAAAGCACTGCACCCCTTGAATGACCCACTTAAATAATCATATGGCACTATTTTTAAAGGGTCGTATGACATTACAAAATAATGGGAAATTGAAGTACACTATTTAATTAGGCAGAAAACAATTTTTGTCAATTGTTTTACACTTTTTGACCAATGTTTAACAGATGGATATCCTTAATAATACTTCGCTCGTTTATGATGCACTGCATTCGTTTACTTTTAATTTATTAACGTATCTAATTCCCCGTTGTTCATCTTTCTACATTTTTGGCATTTAATACCTTAAAAAAATACAAGTAGAGAAAGGACCATGTTCCGACCAAATATTTAATAAATATTTCACTAGATGTAAGTGTTTTCAGAACCTCCGAGTCGTCATCATCATCATCACCATCATCATCATCATCTACCTTCACTTTTTAGGCATTACTGCCTGTTGCAGTCTACATAATTTATTTTACTGGTTTCACCGTTTTCTTGGTCTTCGCACACTCCTGCTTCCCACTGGTCTATAGTTCATAAAGTTGCGTGGTAACCTTTGTTTCTCTGTGTTTTGTACATCGGTTACCCATTTACTTCTACATTCTTGTACTCTGTCATTCAGGTCGAATATCTTTAGCTCTTCACATATATCTTCATTTCGTTTGTGGTCGATTTTTCTATTTCCCACAATGCTTCTTAGAAGTTTCATTTGCCAGAAGTTTGCCTTTATCTTTTTCAGTTATGACCCATACTTCGCTGCCACATAGTAGAACCTTCGAGATAAAACCATTTTCAGAAAAAAAAAAACTATTAGGTTTGCTTGTGTGTGAGGGAGAGAGAGAGAGAGATAAGGGAATTACCGAGCGGGATGGCTCAGGCGGTTTCGTCTATGGCCCGCATTCGGGAGGCCCGAGCTCGATTCCCATAGACCGTCTACCTGACCCATGGGTTTCTCCAGGGTTTTCCCGGGTCGCTAGGCAAATGCTGGGTAGTTTTATTACATCCCCCGAATTTCCTGTTCCTCCATTTCATCTCCACTATCATTTCATATTATCTCTCATTTGGTGGTCTATTTCAGGGTAGATGTGTCGGCGGGTGTCTCGGCGGTGTATGGCAGGATGATATGCTCTGAGAAAACCTACTTACTCCTCCGGTAGGTCAGTTGCCGGTCTCTGGTCCTCTGTTGGGACCATTTCGTGACCGCCAACCATGGATCTTTGGGACTCGGATCGCCTGCCTGGGACCGTTAGGGTTCCGCTGCTGGAGTCGTTGCCTTCCCGCTGTAGGGGAGAAAGTTCATTGTCCTGGCCTGTCAAGGGAGGTTTCTATCAGAGTTAACTATAAGGACCCTGCCCTCAGTACTGTCGTGACTCCTTGGGTCGGCTTCCCCTTTGTCTCCTTCGCCTAATCCTTCCTCCCGGGGGTGATGCACTTGGGGAGCATAGGAACAATGGGTCCAGCATGGTAGCCCACGTACCGAATCCCCTCCGTTATGAGATCCTAATCCCAATCCCAAGGAAAATGGAATAAATACCAGTTTGGTTCTTAGGTTCAGCATGTTGAAAATTGCGACACAAAAATTGAAGAGAATCTACCCAGCCCAGACTATCTTTGAAATGGAAACTGAGCCGAAAATCTTGATTTTCTCGAAATATTTCTAACGATTTTGATTAAATTACCATATATTTAAGGTCTTTTATAACAATATTGTGTGTCGTGTGACCTGAAAGACCGTCACGTCGTCTTTCATTTATTTTAGTCTCTCATTTCTATAAATACACCTATTTATTTATGTCACCTTGCTGCATTGCGAGAGGTATGGCTGAATCAGTACTTTCACTTTGGAAAATCTAGGACCTTAGTTTTAGTCTGGCTGAACTACAAGTGCCTCATCACGACTTCCAATATTTCCTCAGGTATGAAATATCTAAGCAGTAGAAGTTTCAACGGAATTCTATATCTAAAAGCATAATTAAACGCCATAATCTCCAAACATGGTTTCAGCCACTCTATAAAACACCTAATTCGTCGAGACCAGGTATTTCTTCCTACGTAGTGGACAAGCAAAGGATTCGCAGCCAGGCTGTAAGTACTGTCACCCATGCATTTACAGAGTGTCCTTTCTTCGATGTGCACCGACTACAGTGTGGTGTTCCTGCAGATCTCTCGGTGGCCTTGAGTAATCCAACTGTCTACCAGAATATAGTAGAGTTTGTAAAAGTGATTAATTTTTATAATTTTATATAATTAATAATGTAATTGCTTCAAATAGTTATAATATAATACGTTTATGGTCCCGATATGTCCTGCGCCGTGGCGTATTGGGACAAGGTATCATACTTTGGTCCTCATCCACTTATAGCGGCCTGGGATCGATTCCACCTCTGGGGTGCGGATTTTAAGTCCCAGGTGCCCACTCAGCGTCGTGAGGAAATTGGGGAGCTTACGATATTTAAGCGACCCTGGTCACGAAAGCCAACATTCCGACTGGGGGATGCTGAGATCCTGACCACATCTCCTCCCCTGGGCCCCCAATGAGCTGTCGCTCCATGGGTTATTACTTATAGTTCCGATATGACAATTGTTAGAGCTACGATAGTAAATAAAATAAAACAAAGCCCTAAATAGCACTCGAATTCGAAAACTAAATTTGGTGCAAGGCGCAATGAGCACTAAGCAAATCCTGTGATCCTTATTTAAGATAAGTCTTTTAAAGTACACGCCAAAACTTGACATAAAATATACACAATTCCTTTGGCCTCTTGACAACAACATAGAAAACCTTTAAAGAGAGCTTTGGAATTCCAGAATTTACAGTTGCACATGGTCTTCTTGGATACAGAGAACTGTGAACAATAACACAATATAATGCAGCACTGCAGCATATCACAAATCATCGCTTTATTTTTCACGTCACTCCAGCAATGCGCACCCCATTCGCCAGTGTACATATATTGGAAAGCGTTTCCATGTTTTGATTATGTGATAGCTAAAAACGTAGTATATATGTTCTGGAGTTATAAAGGAAATATTGTTTTGGTTTTGTAGCAAGAGTTGAATGTAAACAATACATGACAACAAAGGTGGGATATCTCGCTACAGATGTTCGTTTTCTCTTTATTAATGTTTTGTTGTAAAGCACCGTGTTATTTCAAAATACTAAAGCATATTTCGGGTCTTATCCCAATTTCTGGTATCAGGTCTTCTTTACTGGAAAAAAACATACTGAGACAAGTTTGCTTTCACGACAAACCTTGTAATCTTAGGGACGGTTACAGCTATGGCGTTAAATAGCCCCTTGGTAAATTGTACAGTAGATTGTATTTGTGTCTTGCCCTCCGTGGGTGGCCTAAAAATCTAAATAGACAAAACTGAACCATGAATGATGTGAAATAATTGGTTAACTTCTTTATTGAAGTGCTTCTTATGAACGATTGGAAAAAAAGAAAAACGTCTTAGACAATGTCAAAAATTTGGCCTTTTAGAGTAAGTGTTGAAGATTTAGGAGTATATCGTTAAACTGAACGACAGCTGCAGCATTTGAGAGCTTTCAGCAGTGATATAGAGACAAAATCATAAGTTTTTTTATATTTACTTTTGAGTCTTTAATCTATTTTATTCTAATTTAAGGCATATACCCAATGAAGCACTGTCCTAACAGCATTCCACACCAAAAGCAATGGCAATAGAGTTACGACTGGTAAGATGAATACATTTAAGGAGATAAGTAGTGCCAAAAAATCACGTTCATATGTTAAATTTCATTACATAACATAAGAAGCACAAGTTAGATCTTTTTCACGGAAGAATAAAATCTTGATAAAGATTGTTGAGAAAAAGACAGTTGCATGTCAGTGTAGCAAAAGCGTTCCAGAGAACACGAAATTTCATTATAGCAAGTTTCGGGTACTAAGAACTAAGTTCAGAAAACACGCAGAAGCCTACAAATATATACCTGCGTTTAGCATTTCTAAAAACTATAATAGTGAGAAAGTTCTTTGAATTTAGCAAATAAAGAGTAAAATTAGTGTTGCAGATGGAACGAAAAAGAAATTAGCCTCTGGCACCGTATAAATTAGGATTCCTGATGCGGTATTAGCCTCTTAATACCGCTCCTTCGACCGTTAATATTTGTAGTGATAAGATTCCAAAATAGTTTCATAGCTTAAAAACGTAAAATTGAGAAATAAATTCTAAAATCAAATTTTAAAAGCAGCTTAAATACTTTGGCCACCGCATGTTCCTGGTCCGCTAGAATCCCTGCCAAGCTGGCCGGCAACTGGAGAGATTGGCGAACTGCGGCTAGGTGAAAACACTCTAAAAACACATGGCGGACTAAGAGAGCTCAGCCGCAGAGCGGGCTGTCTGGAGCAGGGTCCCCTTTTAACCTAAAACTATGGGTAAAAATACAGTGGGCAATCCGTAAACGAGCCTCCCGTAGTGGAGGGGATGCGTCCCTTTTAGCTGCCAAGGTACGGACGCTGCGGACCCTTAGCACTCGTGGTACCTCTGACGTTACTAGAGGAACCTTGGGCCGAACATTCGAGCCCCTCCCTCTTGGAGCTGTTCGGATTGGCTGGTCTCAAGGGGGCAGTGTGTTCCCGCCACCCACGGGAAAACCTCCGGCCAGGCTCCGGCCCCCAGAAGGGGTAGAGGGTTGCCTCATAAGTCCCGGGTACTAGCCTGCAGAGCTAGTAGCTGGTTTGCTAGATCATCGGCGGCCCTACCAAGGTTATTTGGTAGCCGGTTCATTATGGACCGGCGCGTAAGTGGCGTATCCACTTCCGTACTGTCTGTCGTTTGCAGCGGGGGGGGGGGGGGCAATTTATAAAATAGGAACTGTCCTACGGTAAAAATCCAAGAGGCCGGTTTCTTGTCCTACGAGTCCAGAACTAATGGGAGTAGATCCTCGCACTTAAATCCGTAAACGAGCCAGGCTGACCTCCTGAGGAGAAGAACGGCAGGAGGTTACCCAGGGAATCGGTTCTCAGTTCTCAGCTTATTCCTACGGATAGCGGACCACTCTTCCCGCCAGCAGGACAGTACACCCCTCCGCAGTATAAGACTGAAGTCACATGCCATTGTGTCTACAGAAACCCTGGGCTGTGACGTTGCCGACTTAGCAGCTCTATACGCCATTTCATTTTCCCTCTCACCGGCTTGTCCAGGAATCCAGGCACGCACTACACCAATGCCGGAGGCAAATAGAACGTGGATGGTAACTGTACTGCTACCGGATGTTCTGAAGGGCACTGAGCGAATCGCATAAAATTAACCAATCGTCCGTATGGCGTTGGCGGACGTATACTGCTCGGTATATTGCATAAAGTTCTGCGCTAAAAATGCAGGTGCCGCTATGGAAGACGAATGTGTGGGTTTGGACCCATAAATATAAGCACAGCCAACACCCGCTGTGGTTTTTGGCCCATCAGTATAAATTAAAAATCCGTTTTTACAACGTGATAAAACACTCTAAAAAGCACTTGCGGATCCGGGACGCATCCATCGTAGTTCTATCAGATCGCGTCTTACTTTGCAGTGGTTGTTTAATAGTCGAGTTTGGGCGAGTGAGCTTACAAAAGTAACATTCTGTAAAAGACACGTAAGCAGTTAAATATACTGAAGTAATGAAATATGGGATTTGTAAAGTTATTCAATGATTAGTGAGGTTAATGTTACGAAGTAGTTGCCGAATGCCAAGCTCAGTTGAAAGTAGATTTTAAGTTAGATCGTACAAAATACAGTCCTGTTTGCATATGATCAGGTCATTCTGGCAGATACTGAAGACAGACTACAAATAGCCTTGTACCAACTCAACAAAACAATGTCAAAGTATAATTTTATCGTTTCAGCAGAGAAAACGGAAGTGACGGCTTTTATTGGTAAGTACTCAACATGGTCCAAAATGCTCCTTAAAAACAAAATACTAGAACAAGTTAAATATTTTAGTTACTTAGGATGTGATATTTCCAATAAATGTGACAGAGATTTAAAACAAAAGATCAATAAATTTCAAAACATATGCTGCACTATAAATCGAACATTGAAAAAGAAAACAAGAAGAGATACCATATTCAAGATTTATAAAACCATGGCAGTGCCTGTTATACCTTATGGAGCCGAGACCTGGACTTGAACAGAACTGACAAAAGAATAGCTGAAACGGCTGAAATGACATTTTTGAGATACTTAGCTGGCTGTAGTTATTAAAGACCACATTAAAAGTGAAACAATAAGAGAAAAACTAAAATATTTACTTTAAATGAAAAAGTCAGGGAGCACAAACTCAAATGCCACAAGAAAGACTCACCAAACGACTTTGCAGGATAAACCAGCTGGTATTAGAGATATTGGAAGACCACGGAGACGCTGGGAAGATCCTATCTTGAAGGTTGATGATGATTATGATGATGATGGTGGTGGTGGTGGTAGTGGTGGTGGTGGTGGTGGTGGTGGTGGTGGTGTGTGGTGGTGGTGGTGGTGGTGGTGGTGGTGGTGGTGGTGGTGGTTGGTGATGGTTTTCTTCTTTTTTGTAATTTTACGTCCTCCAACGTTAAGTCATATCGGACGATGAATGGAATGGGAGAAATAATGCTCAAATGAGCCCAGGGTCCATAGAGCTTAGAGTACCCGACATTCATCTTTCAGGATAATAACGAAATTAAGGTTTGCCAGAAGTAAAGAATCATGATGGATGTCAAATGAATGCTGGTTCTTTGTTACGACAAGGGCAAAACCACTTGAGTTGTAGGGAAAGTGTTATAACAAAAGCAATGTAAGAAACAGCGCCCTTAGTAGTTTTCTAAAGGGGCTCACTTGGCTTGTATGAATTGGGAATTCTTTGGATCATTTATAATGGCGACAAAACAGCCACAAAGGGACTTTGGTTGAAAAGGAGTTTTCAGAGTGAAAGTGATACACCACACGCGCAGCTGTGGTCATTCAGAGCAGTCTTCGGCGTCAGGCCGATGAGAAGAGTCCGAGGCGTGAAGCCTATTAGGGCGGTCAACCTGTTCTGTGTTTCATATTTGTCGGTCATATATACGTGAGGAACGAATAAATTTATCGAGTAATAAACATTCTGCCGTCGGTAACTCTAAACAGAGATTGGTAACCCCTGGTCGGCAACTTTCATTTCGATGTTTTAAACGAAGAAGCAGTAAATAAATAAGTTGGAAACGGGCATTCCAGGGCTATTAAAACATCCTTCACACACACACCCACGCATACCCTGAGAGAAACCTCATTGCTCGCCGACTTATTTGCTCGCCATTAAATTATTGCTTCAAATTGGCGTCCACAACGTGGAATTGTGTGCGCCCAGAAACATTTTAGTTACAAGGATAAGGGAAAACCCCGGAAACACCTTATCCAGTTAACTCACCCTGACCGAGATTCGAACTCGGGACCTCTTGAACATGAGGCAGACTCGCTACCACCACGCTACCAAGGCGGGGCGGATGGTGGTGGTGGTGGTGGAGGTGGTGGTGGTGGTGATGATGATGATGATGATGATGATGATGGTGATGACGATGATGATGATGATGATGATGATGATGGTGATGATGATGATGATGATGATGATGATGATGATGATGATGATGATGATGATGATGATGATGATGATGATGATGATGATGATGATGATGATGATGATGATGATGATGATGATGATGATGATGATGATGATAAATGTTACGAAGTGCAACACTCAGCCGTTGGTTCACAGTTTGTAAGTTGAAGCGTGATGGATGATACATTAATTTACTGTTACGTCGTGCCGTCAGAACTTAGAACACAAGTATTTCCTAAAGCTAATTACACAGCGTCTGCAGCTGTGAAGAAGGTAAATAGCGAGTGTTTGAAGACGTAATAATAAAAAAAAAGCATGGAATACAAGATAATGTTGGTGATACACGTAGAACAAGCCATCCAGCGTGAACTCATTATAGTTACATTAGCTGACCGCGAGGAAGTAAAGCATTATGTTGTGCTGGCCATAAAATATGCAAGTCTCGCGGGGTTTGTTTACGTTATGTACACATTTTATATCCCGCTGCTTTGCTTTGGACTCATAAACGCCGCCGACGAGTGAGTGTACCTACATTGGCGAATGAATAAATCACCGCTGGTTCGCGACCTACAAAGCGAGGTCAACTGCAATCTCCATTATCGATACCGGTAACGAGGTTGTGCTCGCTTTCAAATGCATGGACATTCTTTTGTGCAGAACATCAGCGGATGAGCAAAATGAGTCCGTTCGTTGTTCATTCTGGTAAAATTCTGGACACAGCGCTCATAAAAGAGGCAATAGTGGACAGGAATTTGGATAAGAGAAACACGGTAACGATTCCAAATAATTATTTCTGCCACTATAAATTGGTCAATGGTTAGCTTGGCACTTACCTGCCAGTTCATGCTTAAACAGATTTGATCAACTAGACAGCAAGTGAGTTACGAGATAATTCAGAAAATCTGATTTGTATGCTTTTAAGATACTTATCGTTGGGTACAATGATGCTCAAATAAGTCCAGAGATCATAGAGCTTAAGAGTTATCAGACATTCATATTTCAGGGTAACCTAAAACCCATATACAGGTAACTCATACTGAGCGATTCGAACTCATGACCTTTTGAATGTGAGGCATATATGTTGCCCCTATTCAACTTGCATGGTGCTGTTGTGGTGGTTCTTAAAGTTGCATTACAATTATGAACACCCTGTTTTAATAAAATATTCATTATGAAAATGGCTATCTACAAGCAGGTGTGGATAATAACCGATCACTAGTTAGCCACCAAAATTAATGATTGCAACCTGCAATATGAATCCCCATAATCTACACCCTCAGTAGTCAATTTTATTTTCGTGAAAATAGGTATGTATTCAGGGGCGGTTCCTCCATAAGTTTGCAGGTTTGCGCTACACCCACTGATTCTGAATGTACAACAGGTGCATTTTGCACATTAAAGCTGTACTTGTTTGCATTGTTTTATATACAAACATGTTTCAATTACGGTTATCGTCTGTAGCTGCCCATGACCGCAGAAGTCGAAATAAACAGTGATTAGCTGTAGGAGCCGCAGGTTTGCAGCGAAGTGTTAACCTAAGATTTCGCCCAAACGCAGTCCCTCCGAGGGGGTTGCGGGAAGGTGAAGAGATGGGAGCGGCTTCTTATACATTGCTTAAATGGAGGTTTATAAACCTAGCTCCTCCTACTCTTAGCAGCGGCTATAGCGTGACCTTCAGGCTTAGCTTGTCTGTGCTCTGTTTTTCGAACACAGGGAGAATTTAATTAAATGCATGGAGGTTATTCAGAAGAGAGCTCTGTTAAACAACAATGCCACACCTGTTCAGGCTTCTGGGTTTATGGCCACTTTGAAAGATTATAATTTTGTATTCTGGCTGTCTTTCTTCTACAAGATCATGCCACATGTGGACATTTTGTACAATCAGCTGCAGAAACGAGACTGCAATGCAACATTTGCCATCGTCCAGCTAAACGCATTTGAAAGGGAAGTGCAAAGGGTAAGAAATAGCGTGGATATAGAGGAACACGAAGAAACTGCAATTAAGAGGAGAAGAATAGAAGATCATGATGTGAAAAGAAGAGAAGCTCTTGAAGTATGTGACAATCTTAGAGAAGCAAAGGACAGATTTATTTTCATGGAATATCTGGTAGCCTCGACTTTGTTTCAGCAAGAAAATTTCTAAGACATTTCCAGAGCATTCCCTTAGAGAAACAATAAGGTTCTATCCTTTTATCATTGGAACAAAAATTCTTAGAGAACTGACTGTAATTTACAGTCGAGAGGAATTTCATGGAATGTCCGGCGCTTTGTGCTTGATGGACTTCAATAAGAAAAACAATTTATGTGCTACATTCAGCGAATATGTCAAACTCCTCCCAGTACTGTTAACTATGCCAATGTCTACCGCTGAAGCAGAACGCTGTTCCTCAACTTTAAAAAGAATAAAAACTTTCCTTAGGAACACAATGTCACAGGACCAATTGTCAGCATTAGCAATGCTTTCAATTGAGAGAGAGTTTGTTATGAAGCTCAGCGACTTCAACGCAAAAGTTATCGATAGATTCGCCAGGTCTAAGGAGAGTAGAGCAGAGAATCTGTATAAATAGGTGAGTCATTACTACTCTGTATTTTATTTTTCATTTGTGCACCACCAATAATTTAACCGACCAGCCGCCACTGTATGTATTATTTGTTATCGCCGAAAAAAAGTGGATTGTGATACACATTCAATAAGTGTGATGTTCAAGAGATGTGTTCTCCTACTATCAATAACTGCTTCCTTCTCCAATTTTACACTTACGGCACTCGTATTGATAATACTACTATTATGTGTTTCAAATGGGAAGGGTTCTGGAGTCCAGCTAATCAGATGCCGTATCACACTCAGCGTTGCCAGCTTGTTACCCCACTCTATTTATATTTCTCTCTCTCTCTCTCTCTCTCTCTCTCTCTCTCTCTCTCTCTCTCTCTCTCTCTCTCTATCTCTCTCTCTCTCTCTCTCTCTCTCTCTCTCTCTCTCTCTCTCTCTCTCTCTCTCTCTCTCTCTCTCTCTCTCTCGCACACTCATACAACATGCAAGTCTGCTTGGCACTAGATGTAAGGGTAAGCGAATTATATTTTACAAACTTGTACAATGATGCAGTTGCCAAAATCCAAAATTGGAAAAAGCATTTTCGAAAATTATGTATATTTTTATATACTATAACTTTAGTTCATGAATTACCTGCTTTTCTAATCCAAATGCGGGACACACTTGTTTTACCTACACCACGCGCTTCAGCAGTAAACCGCTAAGCATTTTTGAAATAGAGCTGATTTCTATATTCCTCATTGCCCAATTTTTGAAGAATGTGTACACCTTAAAAACAGTACTTCGAGCCTGACTTCGCAATAATTGTCTTTTTGAGTCGCCACTAAACTCACCGCAAGAAGCCATTGCACTATTTAACGCTTACTCTACTGTTGTGTAAAGAACAATGAATGATATTAATCTGAACTCTCCAGAGTAAAAAAAAAAAAAAAAAAAAAAAAAACACTTCTTATTCAGCATTCATTCATAAACATAAACATACGGCATTACACAGGCTAAGAGGAAATGGAGTGTTTATAAACGTTATAAGCGTTAAAGATTACGGAAAATACTAAAAGATGACAACTGATGGCTTTCCATGTGTGGTGGAGGCAATACAAAATCAACAAAGTCTAGATTAAAGCTACAAGAATGTATTGTGTGGTATAATACAATGAAGTGGTGTCTATCTTAGCTCAAGAAACCTATCCCAGTTAAGATTTATATTAATGCTTTACTTTCAGCTTGTCGATGGACAAGATAAACAGCTGCTTGGTCCATGGACACTAATTCAATATATTGGTGAACCTACGTATCATTAGAAGGGGAAGCAGAAGTCGCTTACTTTTCGGAATTAAGTCGCTCTTACCTCCTACGTGCTCATATGGGAGTCGGTTGCTGCCCACACGTTATGAATAATGGAATGAATACACGCAAGATGGACCCAGTGCTGTTCTGTTGAGAACCACTTGGCTCCCTTTGGCGGCCTCGAGGCTTAACTTTCAATTACGATTAAAATGGCATTCCTTTGAATTGCGGTTATGACTGCGCCCTGATTCATCACATTAATGCTTTATTGTTTTTGTTCTCCAGAGCAGCGCTGGAGTAGATTCAAGCAGTGGCGGCTCGGAATGAATAACTTTTTAGAGTATTATCGGATTTGGTCTGACTCATTCCTTAAAACAGCAAAGCAACTGAAATGGGCGATTTAAAACTTCATCTATAAAGGAAATCCCTTGATATTTATATGGTTTTATAGATTTTGTACTACGAACAGGAAATATTACATTCTAAACAGAATTTTGAATCGAAGATTTTATCAGAAATACGCGTTTTGTACCTTCTGTGGAAAAAAAAAAAATCGGAAAAGCTTAATAAAGTCCCTGCTTGTAAAATTTTGCACGGCATAAGTAAAAAAACGGATTAACATAGAGTTTGTATTTTTATTCATCTTCTATAGACAAGAAAAGCATTTACAAGTGATTCCATAAATTAAGGCTACCGTAATAGTCAAGTTGAACTTCTAAAATGTCCTTAACAATTTCAGTTGAAAAATATCTTCAAAATTTGTGCATGGTATTAATACCTTGAGTTTTCTACGAATTTCTTGTTCACACCTGTGAATTCTGAATTAATATTTTATGTTTTCGTATTATTTAGAAGTGGTAAAAATTGTAAAAAAATTAATGCATAAAAACGAAATATTTGCAGATTCATTCCTATAAACTTTTCTTCTTACTATACAATTTGAGAGGAATTTCTTTTATTGGTTTAAATGTTCTAATAATTTATCCGTCTTTTAAAAGTTATGCTATTTTTTCGAAATGATGTAACTAGGCACTACGAATTTCGATGGTGAATTTGATACCATCTGCTTAGCCCTAACAATTAAAAATATAAAATAAAATAATGAATGCCATATTTTCTTCAGATTCTAGAAGTGTATTCCAAACAACAGCACAGACCTTCAGCCCGCCTCTAGCGTAGATGGTAGGGAGTATGTATCAGATTCAAGAGGTCCAATCTCGGTCAAGGTGAGTTAAGGATATTTTCCGGGTTTCCCTTATTCTGAAAGAGGAGTACCAGGTAAATCTAAGCTGTATAGATCCTGGGCTCATTTGAGTATCATTTCGGTCATTTCAGCGTCCGAAAAGACTTAAGCGGTTACAGGACATTAATTCAAAAAAGAAAAAGAGAGACCGAGCAGGATGGCTCAAGTGGATTCGTCTGTGACCCGCATTCGGGAGGCTCGGGTTCGACTCCCGTGGTCGTCCTACCTGATCCTTGGGCTGGGTAAATTAATTACATCCCCCGATTTTCCTGTCCCTCCATTTTATCTCTATTTCACATAATCTCTCATCTGGTATCTTTCAGGGTGTCGGCGGGTGTCTCGGCGGTGCATGGCGGGATGATATGCTCTCAGGTAAACCACTTCCTCCTCCGGTAGCACGGGTTGCCAGTCTCCGTGTCTCTACTTGGATGACTTCCTGACCGCCAGCCAGGGACCTTTGGGGCTCGGCTGCTGGGTTGGTTGCCGTCCCGCAGTAGGGGAGCGTGTTCGTTGTCCTGGCCTGTCGGGGGAAGCCACTATCCAAGTAAACTGTAGGGGCCCTGCCCTCTGCACTGTCGTGGCTTCTTGGAACGAACTCCCTGTCTCCTGTCGTCTCATCCTTCCTCCCCAGATAATGGCCTACATACCGAATCCCCTCTGAATTGAAATCGTAATCTTCTTCTTCTTCTTCTTCTTCTTCTTCTTCTTCTTCTTCTTCTTCTTCTTCTTCTTCTTCTTCTTCTTCTTCTTCTTCTTCTTCTTCTTCTTCTTCTTCTTCTTCTTCTTCTTCTTCTTCTTCTTCTTCTTCTTCTTCTTCTTCTTCTTCTTCTTCTTCTTCTTCTTCTTCTTCTTCTTCTTCTTCTTCTTCTTCTTCTTCTTCTTCTTCTTCTTCTTCTTCTTCTTCTTCTTCTTCTTCTTCTTCTTCTTCTTCTTCTTCTTCTTCTTCTTCTTCTTCTTCTTCTTCTTCTTCTTCTTCTTCTTCTTCTTCTTCTTCTTCTTCTTCTTCTTCTTCTTCTTCTTCTTCTTCTTCTTCTTCTTCTTCTTCTTCTTCTTCTTCTTCTTCTTCTTCTTCTTCTTCTTCTTCTTCTTCTTCTTCTTCTTCTTCTTCTTCTTCTTCTTCTTCTTCTTCTTCTTCTTCTTCTTCTTCTTCTTCTTCTTCTTCTTCTTCTTCTTCTTCTTCTTCTTCTTCTTCTTCTTCTTCTTCTTCTTCTTCTTCTTCTTCTTCTTCTTCTTCTTCTTCTTCTTCTTCTTCTTCTTCTTCTTCTTCTTCTTCTTCTTCTTCTTCTTCTTCTTCTTCTTCTTCTTCTTCTTCTTCTTCTTCTTCATCTTAACTCCAAGGGCTAGGCAATGCTGCCTGTTCCGCCTTAAAACATGTCTGACCATCGTTTTCGTGGTCTTCCCGGATGTCTCTTTCTTCTAGGTTTATAGTTTATAACTCTTCTTGGGATCCTATCTCTCGGCATTCTCTCAATATGCTCTCTCCATTCATTTTTATAATTTATTATTTCTTCTTCTAAAGAACTTTTTTCTAAATCTTCTCTTATTTTTTCATTTGGAATTTTATCTAAAAGAGTAAATCCCTTTACTGCTCTTAAAAATCTCACTTCGGCAGCCTGTATCTTGTTTTTGTCTGCTTTTGTTAATGTCCATGTTTCAGAACCAAAAACAAAAGCAGGCACAGCCATTACTTTATAAAATTTCATCCGTGTTTGTTTTCTGGTTTTAGTTTTTAGGCTTCTATTTATTATGCCGCATATTTGTTTAAACATTGGTAATTTATTTTTAAAATCATTTACATATTCATAACTGACATATGTTCCCAAATATTTAAAACCCGTAACTTGCTCTAAGATAATATCATCAATTACTATTTGGTTCTAACAGTGTCTTCACCTCGAAACTCCATTGTTTTTGTTTTATTTGTGGAAATTTTGAAATTATAATTCTTACATAACTTCTGTAAAATATATACTGCTCTTTGAAGCTCGTCTTCAGTTTTACTTATAATTATTTGGTCATCCGCAAATAGCATCGTCTTAAGAATAAAATTTGGTGTAAGATGAATGCCTCCGTTAACCTTAAACATCCACTCTCTAATCAGATCATCTCGTAACCAAATTTCTAATGTATTGCCATGGTATTGCCTCGATGGCGCGATTTTGTTATTTATAGTGCTTTTTATTTGCATTCTTCTATACCCTTCTTAAATAGAAATTCATTCGCTTTCGTAAGTCCTGTCCTGCAATTAGGAAATGTCTGCCTTGATTAACATTAAGTAGAATGAAGAATTTGTGCAAGAGTAGATACAGAATCTATTGTAGACATTATGGGACAACATTATAAATAAGAGCAAGGATTGCGACTCGTTTAAGTATGGTGGCAGATTCAGCACTTGCTATAATCCTTAGAAGTAATATGTAGGTTTTTGCATTTATGTAACTAAGCACAAAAGCCATGCTCTAGGAGCACGTGTATTTTCTCATTTCAGGAGTGCGAAATTACATTGTAAGAGTTCTCTTGCAAGTCACGCCCCACCGCCTTCCCTTTCGGGTGATGTAATTAATGAATGGCCCCTAGCCCCAAGTACTAGTAATAAACCAAAAAACCCTGCGGGCACACGCACAAAAATAAAAAAGCACAGCCCCAGAGGAAAGCTAAATCGGAGAGCTCGACTCTGGAGAGCAACTTGAGAGCGGAGAAATCCTCTGCCGTTTCGATTTCCAAAGAGTTGTGGTTGGGGTGGACATTGGCGTGAGTCATGTGCCCATTTGTCTTCCTCTACGCTCCCCTAATTCCCAATGAGAAGCGGACTTCCCGCTGCTAGCGATACCAAAGCACCTGCCGCTTCAACCCTGCTGCGTTTTGCTTATTAATTTTATATGAAGGCTTTCACGGGAGGGAGGGGGGAAGCCCATAAAAATCAGACAAGATATGTAATGTTCAATTTATTAATGGTATGAGCAGTTGTATCGTATAAGACCAGGACTTGACGTTTTATAGATTGATACTCTTGTGTTTTCAAGAGCCAACATCTTATTTTAGTTTTGGGGATCATGTTCATGCCTTGATTGAAAACATTGAAAAATGTGGAACAGCTGCTATAAATTTTAACCAGTCTTCATACGCTGTTATGGCAGCTCTGCCTGCTATGCTATCCTAGCACTTATATAATGCTTATCTTAAGCTATCATGGAATATGGAATATTAATTTGGGGCAACCCAGAAAAAAGAAAGAAAAAAAACATATTCAGGTTCTTCTGCGGAAGCAAGCCAGGTGAAAAGACGATTAGAAATTGATGTTTCGAGAGCGCATATCTCTCCCATCATCAGGATATTTATTAAATGTCATAACTACTGAAGCAATAATGTTTATGGGTGTCACACAATTCCACGTTTGGATGCCAATTTGAAGCAACAAAATATGTGGCGAACAATGTTCCACTTCACAATACAGTTTCAAGCACTTTTGTTTAACTCAGGGTAAAACAATGAGATTTCTCACAGGGTATGCGTGGATGTGTGTGAGAAGGATATTTAATGACATTGGAATGCCCGTTTTCAACTTATTTATGCACTGCCTTTTTTTTTTTTTTTTTTTTTTTTTTTTTTTTTTTTTTTTTAAGAACATCGAAATTGAAGTTGCCGACCAAGGGTTACCAATATCCCTGTTTAGAGTTACTGACGGCAGAATGTTTATTACTCGATAAACTTTATTCGTTCCTCACGTATACAGGGTGAGTCACCTAAAACTTGCACCGTAAATATTTCTGAAATGGTATGTGCTATTGATATGCGTTTTTCACGGAATTGAACTATAGGCAGGGGATCGCATTTTCAAATGATACACAGATTTTTATAATTTTTAGAAAGTGTATTTATGTACAAAAGTTACATTTTTTAAATGGAACAATGCGTATTGACATTAAGAAAATAAAAGTAGAATAAATTAGAATGTCAATGGTGTTTTTTGCACGATTCTAATGTAAGTAGTTTACGAGAAATCGTCATTTGAAAATTGAACGCACCGGCAGTTGTTTGTTCCATTCAATTGCTTAGTTGCTAGGCTAGGATGTTGTTATGTTTGTTTACAATGTGTTTTGTCTACACTGGCAGTTATTTTGTGATAGTTGAAGCAGTAGGACGTGCTTGGAAGATGGTATTTACCAATGCAGAAAAAGCAGATATGCTCATAGTTTATGGTGAATGTAGAAAGAATGCAGTTCTTTCTTGTACAGTGTACTTGGAAACATATCCGAATAGATGTCAACCATCTCGGCAATTATTTGTGAACCTCTTCAACCAATTACGTGAAAGTGGTAGTATAACGTCTAGAAAACGCACCAGAAACAAACGAGCAACTGGAGAGCAAGGAGAAATTAATGTTCTAGCTGCTGTTGCAGTAGATCCCCACATTAGTTCTCGTGCAATCGCACGAGGAAGCGGCATCAGTCAAAGAAGTGTAATCCGCATCCTCCATCGTCATAAGTTCCATCCGTATCACATCTCTCTCCATCAAGTGCTGCATGGCAATGATTTTGAGAATCGTGTGAACTTTTGTACATGGGCATTGAGACATGATACTCCAAATTTGTCATGTATCTTGTTCACTGATGAAGCAACAGTTACTAATCATGGCCAAGTAAATCTAAAAAATATGCACTACTGGTCTGTTGACAATCCTCGTTGGCTGCGTCAGGTAGAACGTCAGTATCCATGGAGTGTGAACGTGTGGTGTGGAATAGTGAACCATCACATCATTGGCCCTTTTTTCATAGAAGGAACACTTAATTCACAGAAGTATCTCAACCTCCTAACAGACGATCTTCCACAGATGTTAGAAGACGTTCCCCTTCAGACTAGGAGGAATCTGTGGTATGAACATGATGGCTGTCCGGCCCATAGTGCACGAATTACTACAGCTTATCTTCAAGGATTGTTTCAAAATCGGTGGATTGGACGAAGGGGACCTGTACCTTGGCCGACCCGTTCACCAGATTTGACTCCTTTAGATTTTTTTCTGTAGGGGAAGCTGAAAGACACTGTCTACAAGGACATACCAACTACACCAGAAGATATGAAACGGCGTATTACTGCTGCCTGCGCTGAAATTTCCACTGAAATGCTAGAACGTGTACAGCAATCTTTACATACTAGACTGGAAGCTTGTATTGAAGCTGGTGGTGCTCATTTTGAACACAGGCTTTAAGGGTACAGTTTTGTTTACTTGTCAGAATCCTCATTTTTCTTCATTCACTAGTTTTTCTTTAGTTAGTCCTAGCCATTGTCCCGTTTTGTACAAATGACGATTTCTCGTAAACTACTTACATTAGAATCGTGCAAAAAACACCATTGACATTCTAATTTATTCTAATTTTATTTTCTTAATGTCAATACGCATTGTTCCATTTAAAAAAATGTAACTTTTGTACATAAATACACTTTCTAAAAATTATAAAAATCTGTGTATCATTTGAAAATGCGAGCCCCTGCCTATAGTTCAATTCCGTGAAAAACGCATATCAATAGCACATACCATTTCAGAAATATTTACGGTGCAAGTTTTAGGTGACTCACCCTGTATATGAACCGACAAATATCCAAGACAGAACAAGAGGACTGCCCTAATCGCCCTCACGCCTCGGACTGTTCTAATCGGCTCCACGCCGAAGACTCTTCTGAATGACCACAGATGCGCGTGGTTGTATCACTTTCATTTTCTGAAAACTCCTTTTCAACCAAAGATCCCTTTGTGGCTGTTTTGTTGCCATTATGAATGATCCAAAGGACACCCTATTCAACAAGTCAATTGAGCCCCTATAGAAATCTGCTAAGGACACTGTTTCTTACATTGCGTTTGTTATAACAACTTTCCCTCAAAATGCTATTCGACTTAACTGGACTTGCACGTGTTCTAACAAAGAACCAACATTCATTTGACATCCATCATGATTCTTTACTTATGGCAAACCTTAATTTCGGTATCACCACAAATCAGCACGCCTTGGTAGTGTAGATGGTAGCGTGTCTGCCTCCGTTCAAGAGGTCCCGAGTTCGAATCTCGAACAGGTATGTTTTCCCCGGGATTTTCCCTTATCCTCAAAGACGAATGTCGGGTAACTCTAAGCTCCATGGACCCCGGACTCATTTGAGCATCATGTCACTCATTTCTTTCATCCTCCGATATGACAACGTAGGAGGACGTAAAATTACAAAAGGAAACCGCAAATCAATCCCTGGATATAACAGAAATATAAAGACAAAACACTATCAATATTCTCATAAGTGAACAAAGACTGCTTTCAGTAAATTAAATGCCAAGAGGTGACGTAAGTATAGAAAATTAATTCGGTCAAATATACGTAACTATTTAACTTGATTATCAAGCTGTATATATCTGTGCTTCATAAGTCGACGAATCTCCATTTTAAGGCTAGTTTCCAAGAGGACCTGAACTGAAATCCAGCATCACGATTAAACGTACTCCTCTCGGAAGTAAGGGCCAAATTTCTATACTGATGCCATCTCCTGACCTCCAATTGCGGAGCCTCCAATTGCTCTTTTGTCTCGTTGTCAATATCCCATCCAATTCTCAACTCTATATACACTTAGTGGCAATGTTTATTAAGAAACTCATAAACAAAGGAATGGCAAAGCCCAAACAGTACCAAAAGAAATAATTCAGTTGTATACAGTCACAACCAGAAAAAATGAAGGTACAGAAAAGCAAATTAAACTAAACTAGTTATATTGAGTTTGATAATTATAAAATGGAGGTAACAATATTACTTACGAACAAAACACTTGAAGGACGATGTCCTCAATTTCAGGAAATCTGCAAGTAGTTGAGGTGAAAAAGCTCCGAGAGGAGATAATTACGTGGTTACTAAGATCCGCGAAATGCGGAGAAGTTTTGAGACGTATTTTTTATCCAAATATAGAAGAACCACCTGAGCTGAGATTTTCCTTGATATATATTTTGATTTAGCTCCATAAAGGCAACTAGTACAGTAAGCAATGAAGTCACTGATTTAACAGCACACAAGTAATTAAACAAAAATATTATTTTATCGAAAGAGAAATTCCGGTACGTAACTTAATAAAAATCGTTCTCGATATTTGTCGAGAAGGAATTAAGAAAACGAAATGAATTAATTTCTAAAACTGTATATGCATGTAAAATTAAACGTTTCATATCTCAGTTTATTATAATTTAACATAAAATTGTCTCATTGCCTTAATATATATTAATTACAAGCAGCACAATTCAAACATGAACGTCGGCTTTCCTGCAGGGCCACGAACAAAACACATTATCAATTCTAGTACCACAATCGCTCCAAGGGAGATATACTAACTGAAACAGTTGGAATTTTTATATTTTCATTTCATTTTGCTCTCTAATATTGAAAAAACATGCTCGAAATTCTTATTCTTCTTTTTTCCAATATTCCATTAATTGTGTTATGTAATAAAATGTGGAAGTCTGCCCCGTCTCCGAAGCCACAAATTTAATTTCTTGCTAAAGAAGACAAAGCAGGCTGTATCGTGGAGCATATTCTTGTACTTTCAATTATGATACAGTATTTATATGGATCTTGAGCTACTTTTATTATCATATATGAAACAAAGTTTCACCATTTGTTATTTGAAGGATACATTTTTCAAAATGTATGTACCTAATTTTATAGACAATGTGATAAACTTTTGCAATTTTTGGAATAAAGTTTGAATCCCACGCATTTTGAAATGAAATTTTGAGAGTTGCTATATATGAATTGCACTTTTGGAATATTACCTTAAAAGACGCTATAAAAATGGAGAGTAAGTCCTGCCAAACAATTACGTAACCAAAATTTCAAGAAGCTAATTTTCTGAAGCAAATATAAGTGTCACCCTTTTATATCAATTCAATTTCCATTAAAAATGTTAATTGCACAGTAGCTACATGGTAGCTATTAAATAAAAATATTATGAATTAATAAGAAAATTTTAAACTTGGAAAGGTCAAAAGTATGTTTATCTTTACTACACTTTGAGATACGTATGTATCACAAAAAGTGCAAAATATTTACACGTTAGGAAGCTTTTCTCGTTTTATATTATCCATTTTAACTTGAATCTCAGTTATTAAACTACAGAGATCTTTAAGCCAATGTTAACACTGGTACAATCGATACTTAACATTATTAAACAATAATTTCTATTGGCATTGTTGAACTTGAGGCATGGTTGGTAAACACCTTTGAGAAATCTCATCTCACGTACCTACACATGGTTTTCTCTAACAGCTCTACAGAGGCTACATTTCAAAACTTATATTTCTATTTAATTCATACCCGTTGAGGCACACTGGTAAATACCGTATTATTACACGTTTCCTTGTAGTTTTTTTTGTGATTTACGTCATCCAACGTCGAGTCATATAGGACGTGAACGAAATGGTCGAATTGGTGCTCAAATGTGCTTTGAGTTACCCGACATTGGGCAACTCACCGGTCAGGGTGAGTTACCTGGATAAGGTTTTTTCCGGTGTTTTCCCTTATCCAGGTAACTCACCCTGACCGGGATTCCAACTCGGGATCTCTTGAACGTGAGGCAGACACTCTACCACCACGCTGCCGAGGCGGGCTTTCCTTGTAGGCACCATATAAATAGCAAGATGCGAGGGTTTAGCGATGATCATGTCTTTTAAGAACTGATTGCTTTCTGATGACTCTAAATTTGCATGTTAATACATGTACAGGACCTAATAGTGGGATAAGTATTAAACAAAATACAAACAATGAAGGAGGAATGTATCTAAAGTAGTTCATTCTACAAAACCTGTATTCGACATCAAGTGCTTTAACGAGAACTGCATTTTTATGCAGTAAGATTTTGTGTATCTCTTGTAGTTTACCAGTTATATTTAAAGTAATCCAGAATGAAGAAGTCTTATGAGGAACTTCCCAGGAAAAACAAGGTGTACATTTTCAACTTTTGGATCCTCGGCTATACAGAGGTCTGTCACACAAACAGATTTTTCTAAAGATGTTTTTTCAATTCTTTTAATTCCAAGTCTCTGTTAGAATTTAGCCATATTATCTTGCTATTTTTCTCCAACTTGAGAAGGCAAAGAGATGGCTAAGTTCTACAGCTTTATTTGAACGACTTAGGAATGTCGACAATCTCAGACAACAGACATATTTACTAATTGCATCATTATTATGCAGGTTTTTTGTTACCAATTTCCATTACATTATTTCTAATGATGGCTTCTTGATTGGATAGTTTTACTTGCCAACAGAGCCTTGCCCCTTCTCTCACCATTGCAGTCGAATAGTTGACTGATTTACCGCATAAAGGGAAATCGTCGAGTAACCCATAGAATCTTCCACTAGGATTTGCATTATGCAAAACGCGTAGAGAGTAAGACGGTTGGAAAATCGATTAGCGTTACCGTTGTTCTCGAACGGTGTGTGAACTACGGTTTCCAATACTGGGGGCTGCTTGTGACAAACATTCCAATATGAGAGATATAGAGCGATTATCTTCCGCTTCTGCTGCCAACAGAGCACAAGTAAGCACTTGCCATTGTCTTCCATGTTAGCGCTTTTTTTTTAACGTTACGTGTTAAGTATAAGCAACGCTATCTCTAATATACGCTTCTTCTTTGCAATGAGTGCTGTACCGTTCCACAGCTAGCTGAACTTCTTGTGTGACCCAGGGTTTGTTTTCCAGATGGTTGGACCTGTGTGCCTGCATCTAGGGTTGCCAAACTTTTAAAATGAAACATATAAATATATTGTGATTGTCATTGTCGCTGTTTCCAGGATCACAGGAGAGGATTCCAAACTGAACCTCAAGTCGGGCTTTTGCGTGGCAGATTCCTGGGAGGAAGCGATGAGATGATAGCGCTCTGGAGCAGGCCGGAACTAGTGTCCCAAACATATCTTCATCTCTGCGCTAGGGTTGGCCCTGCAGCTATCCCCAGCAGGACACTCAACTACTACGCCATCTTTAAATTGGGACCAAAGGATATAGTACCCAAAGTTCTTCACATATCCGGATGTCAATTTTTATCTAGCACACCAAATCTGTCATTCGAATGTAGCATGGTTTTCATACATTCCGGTTTCATTTTAAATTTGCCATTTACTGGTAAATACATAATATATGCGCGTGATATGAAGAGCGATGTTTAACTCCTTAAACATAGATAACCACTTTGAAATTTGAAATGCGCTATATACTGACATCTAGTGGCTAGTACGGTAAGCTTTATCATGTCCGCCATATTTCGTTTTGTTCAATTTCGAGGTTAATTAGCTAACCAGTTTACAACAATCGTATGTTAGAATTAGAATTTTAGTTCGTCCTTGGCAACATATACATGTTATAAGACATGTTAAAATGTATAAATACAGTATATACATAAAGTCAAATTGATTACATACAATATACACAGTAAGCAGCTTTCCTATAGTTTCATGTGGTATTTGCATAGACTAATGTACTACAAGAAATGTCATTATATAAATATTACAGGTTTATGAACGTACTATGCTCCCAGTGCTCATTTACATGGTTATAGTTCTAAAAATTCATTAACCATATGAAAACAGTGTGCATGCAAAGTATCTTAACCTTATTCTTAAAGTGTTTTGATGATGCAGCTTGTTTAAATGATTTTGGAAGTCTATTATATAACATTATCCCTTTGTAGTTAAAGCTTTCTTCATAAAGGCTCGTTTGGTGCGCTCGAATTGCCAGTTTATCCTTGTTACGAGTGTGGTGGTAATGTACATCAATTTACTTGAAACTGATTTATATTTATATGAACATTTGTGGATGTTGTGGCTCTCGAAAGGGGACACATTGTTAATCGTCTACCTCTGTATAACTCTGATTTGAATGCAACTGAGCTAGCGTGGGCAAAACTGAGGAATGCCTTCACAGGATGCAGCGTTACTTGGAATATCCTCGCTTACCTTACACGATATTTTGCTGAACTGTGTTTTCAAGGCTGACCACACTGCAGAAACAAAAGAACGTTAGCTCTTGCTTCTTCCCCTCTGCCCGCAGCACAGCGTCATTCGAGCGCTCAACTTATCTTGCGTGTTCTGTATATTCGACGATGAATGAATGCATAAATGAGCCCGAGGTTTATAGAGCTTAAAGTACTCAGCCCGCCTGAGTAGCGTAGATGGTAGCATGTGTCCCTCACGTTCAGGTGGTCCCGAGTTCGAATCTCGGGCAGGGTGAATTACCTGCTTAAGGTTTCTTCCGGGGTTTTCTTTTATTCTGAAAGACTGTCAGGTAACTCTAAGCTCCATGGACCCCGAGCTCATTTGAGCATCATTACACGCATTTCATTCATTGTCCGATATGACAAAGTTGGAGGACGTAAATTATAAAAATAAAAAGTAACTCAACATTTGTCTCATTAGAAAACAAAACCCCTGCACAAACCTTAACCACTTATTTCACACTAATGAATAATGAACTCGAGACTTCGTGAATGTGGGGTAGAAACACTACTCCCATCCTACAGAGACAGGAATACTCTACTGATGTTTGTAGCTCTAGTAACCATTGTCTGGTGGTAATTATTGTTTATCAATTATTGGTTTCAATCGCTAGTTACCAGTCTTAAACTAACGTGCATTTCTCAAGTCGTCGTGTTTTGTTTATACTGAGAAGGCGAATGTTTGGTAACTGTAAGATCTATGGACTCCGTGCTCATTTAGGATTAATTTCACATGTTCATTCATCGTCAGGTAGTATTTACACAGTTAAATAAAGTTATATTTAAAAAAGTCATATGGATTCTCTGAATACAACAAAGATACGCAATAAAAACTCAATTTTAATAAAACAGAATCCAGAAGTGTTTAGCTTAGATGAATTATTTAAACATTAGACAGTTCAGCTAGGAAGTTCCAATGAAATCTTCAAATTTTAACTGTGAACGGAATACGGCACTCCAGGATAAGAAATACAAAACAAAATTATACTTGGATCTGAGTTTTACTCTCAAACTGGACAGAGTAAACTCTTTAGCATAGGTAGTTGGTTATTCTTTGTATAATATCATGAGTAGTTTCTACACAAGTGCACGTACCCTAGGCTGAATATCACCGTCTAGAGATTCATTAGGATCTAGAGTTGTAGCAAACAGGAATTAAACTTGGGTCTGCCGAAGCTGTAACTAGTTAACATGTATTTGCTGAGCCATGGCACTTAAGTAAACCAAGTAGTTCTTCAAGCCCCCAGAGTCTTACTTCAGAATTTGATTAAGAACCGATCCGCCTGCTAGTTCTGAACAAACGCATTAGTTTTCTATGAAATGAAGAAAAGGACCTAACCGCAGAGGACTGTAGTTCAAAACAAATGACAAGACCTCCTGCTGATCGTAATAAGAGGATGACCGACTGCTCCCTACTGTGACTCAAATTAATACTTGCTGGGAGACCGTGTTTGGATTGTGTTTTGATCGTCCCCGCCCCAAGTTGTGTTATTTGAAAATGTTCTCACCCCCGTACAAAGACAATGCTAATGTACAGCACGTGTGGCTTAACGGTGTATTATTGTACATGAACTGTAAGTAGACTGGGGTATACAGGGCGTGACAAAGTGCCTGCACCACAGAACCGCCTCTGTGGTGTAGACAAGGATGTGTGCCTCATATTCAGGAAGTGCTGAGTTCAAATCTCTGAGGGTGAGTTATTTGGATAAGCCTTTTTAGGAGTTTTCGTTTACCTGGAGATGTGACTGTTGGGTAACTCTAGAATCTATGCACCTTAAGTTCATCACCCATTTCTTTGGAAGATATTAAAAGTAATGAAAGCATTAAATGGAATATTAGTTGTTAAAAGAAAGCAACTTTAATATAGGCTAGCCCCGTAGCTCAGTCAGTAGAGAACCTACCGGCCATGCTAGGGGTCCCGGGTGCGATTGCCGGCGGTGGGAGTGCGGATATTCTCCGAACAAGATAATTCCCAATCTTTTCCAGAGTCTGGAAGTATGAATACGAGTTAACAACTTGCATATGTTCCAAAGGAGAACGGCCGCCGATATGACTATTGAAGTTAAAGGCGGGGTATAAATGGAACAATAAAAGAAATCTTTAACATAAGTATTTAAAACACCACGCGCGCGTGTGTGTTCCTCACAAGCTGCTACACCAAACTTCTACAATTTCGACCGAATCTGGCTAAGATAATGTCATTCCATTTCACTCAATTCACAATTTAATTCTATATAATGTCAACAAAAGGTCTTAAGACTATATTTATATCCGACAACGATAATGAGCAGCCCATGACTATATGGTATGTTTAAGAGAACTTGGCACTTCATTCGATAGAAGAGCTTTGATACTTTACCGCTGTGGCTCCCATCGGGAAGAATGGGGTGACTTTTAGATGTACTAAGATTGGCAACAAAGGGCAGTGTCCGTAAAAACTATACATTTGTACTCCTCAGTGGCAGCTTGCACAATCAGTTATCCTCCCACCTGTGAGCTTATGAATCCCCAGGGACGACAGGAACCGGAGACCTCCCTCTATTGTAAGAATTTATTTGGGAGGATTTAAAGAGAGAAAGCTAAATTTCAACAACGTCGAAAGTCTCACTGACATCTATAACCCAGCCAGTCAATATGAAAAGTGAATAGAAATCACACACGAGGTGAAATGTGGGTACAGGACATTCGGGTGATGCAATTGTTCTCAGCATTCAACGAACGACCCGGTAAAAATCCTCGAAAAACTATACGGTCAGCAAATTCAGCCTCGAGAATCAAACGCACCACCTTCCAAATATGGGCCACCGACTCCATCATCTCCTGTCGCAGTAATAACACAAAATTTGTTCATTCATTAGTTTTGACTCTCTTGGATTCATTAGTACGAGGGCAGTTCTATAAGTATCCGTGTTATAAAAACATATGTTTTTGTTTTTGTTATCCTAATCTAATGTCATTTGTTACACATTGTCGAAACAATTTTGGTGCTGTTTATAGGTTAGTTTGGGTTTCACAGACATTTCAATGAGTTGGCCAATATCTTTCCGCTAATCTGGAAAAAGTGCAGTATCGTTCAGTGATTCGCGTTTAGGTAGATAAACGTGCCAAGGAGGCAAAAGCGAAATTGGATACTGTTTACGGAGACCTTTAGCGTTTTATGAAAACAGTTAAATATTGGTAAAACCAATTAAAACATGGTCGATCATCCGTTTTTGATGTTTCTTTTCACGTTTATGTTTCTTGCTTTAGTCAAACTAAAGTTCGCGAAGTGGCAGAGGCCATAGGTGTATGACGGGAACGGCAATTCATATTTTGCACAATAAGTTGGAGATGAGAAAGTTGTCGGTCATTTGCTCACAGTGGACAACAAAGGGGTGTAGCTTTCAACTTCGACGCTGCGTTTGGAGCTGTTTAAGCGAAATCCGAGGGACATTTTACATCGAATTGTCACTGGCGATGAGACCTGAATTCAGCACTTTCCTCCGGAAGCTAATGAAAAATCGAAACAATGAGCTGCTTCCAGATAATTTATTCAAAGGAGGCACAGACGGTTCGACCGGTGGAAAGGTGATGGCGATGACTTTTTCGGTTGCGAGAGGTGTTACTGACTTATTAGATAAAGGAAATATGATTACTTAAGCACACTACACAGTTCATCATCATGATCATCATCATCATTATCATCATCAACATCATCATCATGGTATAAGCCTTGTGGCCCATTCCAACTTCAAGGAAATTGATCGGACCATCTCATTCGTGGCCTGCCAACATTTCTTCTACCTACAGGTTTATACTTGTTTACTATTTGTGGTGTACGGTCTTCGGTCATTCTCTGCACATGATCTTGCCATTTTTGCCTGTATGCAACGATTGTTTCATTTAGACTCTCAATTTCCAATTCTCTTCTAATATCCTCGTTTCTTTTCTTGTCTATGAGTCTATAACCTGCCACCTGTCTCAGAAATTTATCCGGCCGTTTCTATTTCCTTGAAGAGATTGAGCAGAGTTAATTGTCCTCAGGACACGGTACCAACGTGAAGCAGAGTTAGACTGTTGCTAGGGTTGCCAGCTCATAGACGAACAGTCACGTCTATCATATGTACCATCCCCAAATGAAGGGCTACCTCTCCCGCCGCCATATTTGTCACCGTTGAGGTCTTCACCCATTTACCCCGGGCATGGGACCTCCATATATATATATATATATATATATATATATATATATATATATATATATATATATATATATATATGCCCTGGAGATAGGGTGTCCCAGTATTTAAGCTCCCAGGAACCGGGCTCCTTGTTGGTCCACGGGCCCTTATTACCGCAGCTATTCGGACCAACCCACCACACAGAGTTATTTCCTCCAATTCGAAAAGAAGTTGAAGGAGAGACGGCCCCATGTGGAGAAGTAGAAAATTTTGTTTCACCATGATAATGCCCCAGCTAATTCAACCGGAGTTGCCGCCGCCAAACTGTATGAATTGCATGAATTATGAATTCCTGTTCCCAAACATAAAGAGATGACCTGCAGGCAAAAAATTTAGATCAAATGAGGAGGTCACCATTGAAACAGTGGCGTATTTTGCAGAGGTTAAAAGTAAAACGGACGTTGGTGTTTGAAAACAAACGGGCACCTTCATTCCTAACAGTGATAGTTGTTGAACTTTCCTTGTAGTTTGGTACACCTTGGTTATTCATAGGAGGCAACGTATTGACGTTACTTAAACTGAGACATTTTATATAAATAACACGGAAGTGCCCAAATTAAACAACGTGGAAGACACTGAACTGCATTTGAAGAGAAATCATCACAAACGTTGTACTCTCTCTTTGATAAGTATACATCATTTGATATCTGATCAAGTTATCTGCAATATCTTGATCAATATGAAAGGTAACTTCCCAGACTGAATAATTAAAGTTTAATAATTCTTCCTGATATATAACTTCTAATACAATCTTTACTTTTGCTGGATGTTTATCCTGAAACTGTAATTTAGTTTTAGAAATTGAGATTTTAAAGTAGTACATGGCAGTGAGTCCGGTACATTAAAGAAATTAGGTTAAAGCTGAATTCAGGCGTCGGAAATGAGATTTCTCAGGACATTGTTAGGATATACAAAACTGGATAGCCCGCCTCGGTAGCGTAGATGGCAGCGTGCCTGCCTCAAGTTCAAGAGGTCCCGAGTTCGAATATAGGTCAGATTGAGTTATCTAGACAAGGTTTTTCTGGTGGTTTCCCTTATCCTGTAAGACAAATGCTAGGTAACTCTAAGCTACATGGACCCCGGACTCATTTGAGCATCATTTCACCCATTCCATTCATCGTCCGATATGACTTAGCGTTGGAGTACGTAAATTACAACAACAAAACTAGATGGAACAAAAATTAAGACATTAGAAAATAATTAAATTCAAATTCAATAAATGGCGAATACCTACAGCTATAAAGGAAACAATATCTGAATAGTGGATGATAGGAGAATACGTGACCCTCGATGACCAAGCAAAGATGGGATAAGGCTGGAACAGGCCACTTGGCCTAAACTATGAAAGGAAGAAGAATTATGTATGGTGTCCTTAGAGATTTAATTAACCCTGTCATTGTTAACAATTTTTAAATGTCTCCAAAAACTAAAGCCTGTTGGGTCTAATATAGCGATAAATTACAAAACCATGGATAACGCCGGATGTTTCAGTAATTAAAGTTCGGCTTTTTAATGCCTCTCGTGCTATTACAACAATTCTAGGTATGCGAGATTGATCAGTCCTGCTTTCTCTACTTTGGGGGAAACTTTATTATTAAATCCTGGATGCTTATGCTTGATACATCTATATTTAGTTTCACTTTTTACTTTGCTTATTTTATCCACCTATAGGAATTATAAGAACAAAATTGTGTTCTTTTACATTTTCTAGTATGTACTTCCAGTAAATAAGGTACCTAATGTACTATATCCCTAAGTTTTGATAACGATATTTTACCGGAAATAAGTATTTGAGCACTATTGAATACACTTTGAATTCCCTTAACCAAAAAGGTGTCTTTAAAAGGCTCCCGTGGTTGTATGAATAGCGATAACTAAAAAATAAATGCAATAACAAATTAAACTGCAAAAAGCCTTTACGAAAGCTTTCAAGAGAATTTCCTCAAAACTAACTACCCTTTTTATGGAAACTTTTCATTATTTATGATTGTATATGAATAACAACGGCTAGGAGATGGGCAAAATATAATTAAGAAAGCCTATCTTCTTTTTATGGTACCAACCATATCCGATTTTTGTTATTTTAAAGTAATTTTACTTTTCTAGAGTGGCATTTTTTATTGTCTTCCCCTCTCGCGGTCGCGAGAACGGAATCCCACGAGTTATCGCAGAACCATATCGCTAGGAAGTATCATGCATACAGTACTGGAAATTCTACCGCGTCGCGCTGTTCTTTGCATAGATTGGGTCTTAGTTCATCCTAATTTGATCAGGTATTACTTGATTGTTACCTTGCCTACAGATTCATCCATCAAACGTGCAGTATCGTGTGACGCTTGGCTAGACAATCAATTGCGTGCTATCCCTCAGTTATCGAATAGCCGAATGACTCTGATGCACGACATGGAATATGTTGGAGTGGGCAGGGTGAAACGAAACCGGCAGCTTGACTGTGCAGTTGCTGTCTCAAATTTGGTTCCCTTTACTGAAATGTAATCTGTACATGCCCTTTCTTCTTTTCAGATTTTTCCCGTAACAAGTTTCCTTATTTAAAGTAAATGAAGAGACATGAGAATTGTAAGTTCCTTTTTTCTACTAGTTTGGGTTACCAGCACAATGCTAAACCTCCATCCTGGAGGGTCCGGTTTTATATCGGAGTTGTCCTCTCCTAGATAAGCTGTCTTACGGGATGATATGAAGATCATGCACGGATAGTATATTTATAATTCAACAAGTACTTGAAAAACACAAAGAATTTAATGTTGACAAATTTATGCTTTTTGTTGACTATGTTAAAGCCTTCGATT
Organism: Mantis religiosa; assembly: GCA_030765055.1. Classification (NCBI taxonomy): domain Eukaryota; kingdom Metazoa; phylum Arthropoda; class Insecta; order Mantodea; family Mantidae; genus Mantis; species Mantis religiosa. Next base: position 30,324,504 of record CM060951.1, on the reverse strand, counting down.
AGGTTTTAATTTATAAACTTTGATGGCAATGGAAAATTGAGGAATACCAGCAGATTTAGTAGGGACTGTTCAAGGTATCTATAGAAATACTACAATAGCAATAATAAAGAATGAAAGAAAAACAGAAGCAGTGGACATATACAAAGGAGTACGACAAGGATGCCCTCTATCGTCTATACCCTTTAATATCTATATTGATAACATGGTACAAGAATGGCAGCAAAGTATAAAACAAAATGTACTGAATGGAAACATAATTTTAAATACAATATTATTTTGTGATGATCAAGTGATAATATCCTACTCAGAAGATGACATGCAAAGAGCAGTATATAGTTTAAACAACATAGCGGAAACATATAACCTTTCAATCTCAGAACACAAAACTAAATTAATGGCTTTTAGGGAAAATAACAACCTAAGAGCAAAAATAGTGATAAACAATAAAATAATAGAACAGATTAATAGTTTTAACTATGTCGGTTACACAGTAGCAGTAGGAAATAACAACAAGGATATGGAGGTGAAATTAAATAGATTCAATCAAATGTGTGGGACTATAATAAGAACGCTGAACAGGAAAGCACGAAAGGAAATACAGATGAAATTTTATAAGAAAATGGCAGTCCCAACGTTAACATACGGTTCCGAAATATGGACACTGGCTAAAAACCAACGCAAACAGCTAGAATCGGCAGAGATGAGATTTTTGAGAAGCGTGGCAAATTATAAAAGAATAGACGACGTAAGAAATGAAAACATAAGAGAAGAATTTGGGATTTTTAATTTAAACAGTAAAAAAATAAAGAACAAAAATGAATGGAAGCATCATATTTTAAGAATGGACGCGGAACGACTTCCAAGAAGAGTTTTAGATTATATGCCGAAGGGAAAGAGAGATGTGGGACGTCCAGCTCTACGCTGGAAGGATCAGGAGGCTCTTAAACTAAACGGAACGGATCACAGGGTCAATCCTTGAAGATTATGATGATGGAGAGACTTATTTGATTTCATTCTCAGGTCCAAATCAATGTTCAACTTTTTAAACAAAGTCTTCAAACCACAAAGTAAACAAGAGACAGCAAAGCTTTGATAGCTACAGCTTGGCGGACTGACAACTTAGGGCACATTTTAATATAATGCAAAGGTACGAAAATATTAGATATCTGTATTTTAAATATCGTCACTTAAAGCTGTTGATATACACTTATTTCTTAGGGACTGAACTGTCCTAATGCTACGAAGGAAATTTGCTACGGAGGTCTAAACACGGTCTATTGTACTTATGTCCCCAAGTGGGGCGTCCCCGTGAGTAAGGATGAAGCCAGAGGACTCCCCGGCAGGCCAGTACAATCGGCATACCGTCCCATCGGAGGAGGAAATGTTTACCAGGAGAATATCAAGGCTGATGTTCCCACCGAACCTCCAACATGAAAGAGATCACTAGATGAGAGGAGTTGTTAAAGGATAATGGAGATGAAATGGAAGGATAGTAAATTCGGGAGATGTAATTAACCTACCCAGCATTCACCTGGAGACCTGGGAAAACACCAAAAGGAACCTATGCGTCAGGTGGGTCGGCCACGGGAATCAAACCTGAGCCTGATTGTGGGACAGACACGAAACCGCTTGAGCTATTTCGCTCGGTAATCTAGTAAGAGAAGTGTACACAAACTGCCAACATTATTTCCATAAATCTGCTCTCTTCAAAATCTTACAACAAACCCTGTCAAATTTAAAGCACCTAGAATATTTCCTAATTGTAGAAGCAAATAAGTTAAACTTCTAATTTGGTTGGAAAGACTACACTGTTGTGCAGTGAAGTCAACTTTACTTCTTACAGTTGGAAGGGATGTCTGTATTATGATCTTCCTCAAGTATCTTCTGTTTTATTGGTTCAAAAAATACTATATTAACTGTAATATTAAGGTTAAGATTTCATAGCGATAAGTAACAAGTATAATTAAAGTACTTAGAAAAAAATACTTGAAAGAAATCAGTAATTGCAACAACATACATTAATCATTAAGCTGTTATAACGCAGTTATGAAAATTAGTAATTGTATTGTCACTGTAAAATTAGTTAATATATTTAAATCCAGTCCAAATGAAATATATACTTACATACACAATGCCTGGATGTATTATGTATCTACATGACAGACTGTTGGGGCTTATTGATCTACAAAAAACAAGCGCTGCATTCTTCTGTACTAGAAGCACGAAATATTTGTAGCCTGGCGTAAAGTAAGTGACAAAACAAATAAAGCACTTGGGAGCTGTGTATCTGATACGTAAGGTGAACCAATTAATTAGCATACTCAAATGTAAATCACCATTGCAGCCCTCTTTTTAGTGTTGACGCAAAGAGATGTTGATTCTCTATTTTTCCTTGACACAATATTCAGTCAGTTATGTACGATTTCTCGTACCTGCCGATGCATGACACGTTGTTGTCCAGAAGACATGATTACTATCGAACAAGTTGCACGTACACTGACTGGCCTTGTATGTGCGAGAGGCTCGCGTAAACAACTCCGTTGTTACACATTCCTTTCGATGCGCTTCGCCAAGTTGTGTATATGTATGCATGCATGCACGAAATGTTTTGAGCGCCTGCCTTGTAAATGACATATAGTAGAAAATATTTGCACTAGTAGTACTGCACAAATAACGGATACAGAAACAAAAGTTGGTTGGCTGCTGCAATACGCAGAGAATGCACATGAAATCTGTAGCTTTCACGTAATTAAAATGGGAAAATTAATGTCCTGAAGACGAGCATTGTTCTGTCGTCAAAGACTCACTGTAGCAGAGGAGGGGTGCCCGCCTCGGTAGCGTAGATGGTAGCATGTCTGCCTCAGGTTCAAGAGGTCCCGGGGTTAAAACTCGGTCAGGGTGAGTTACCTGGATAAGCGTTTTCCGGGGTTTTCCCTTATCCTTCAGGATGAATGTCAGGTAACTCTAAACTCCACGGGCCCTGGACTCATTTGAGCATCATTTTACCCAATTCATTCACCATCCGATATGACTTAACGTTGGAGGACGTAAATATCAACAACTAGCAGAGGGGATCCGTCCCTTTCAGCTTTTGTGGTGCGAGCGCTGCGGACCCTTAGCACTCGCGGTACCTCTGACGTTACCAGAGGAACCTCGGACCGAACATTTGCGACCCTCCCTGAATGGGAGTTGTTCGGATTGGGTTGGACTCGAGGGGCAGTATGTTCCTGTTACCCGCAGGAGATCGGGTACCTCCGACCAGGCTTCGGCCGCCCTGAGGGGGCAGAGGGTTGCCTAAAAAGTGGCGGGTACTAGCCTGTAGAGCTAGTAGGAGGTGTGCTAGATCACCAGGCGGCCCCACCGAGGTTCTCGGTTGTCTTCCCTGCGGGGTTGACGCGCGTGTATCCACTTGCACCCATCTTGACATTGTTGTCGATGGGGGTGGGGGCTTTTTAGATTCCATATATTGCCCCAAGGCAAGATCCCCGGAGTTTTCCGTCGCTGCTGGGATGACAGAGGCCGGAGCCTTCGGAATTTCGGGTAGACCTCACTGAACGTTTCTGTCGTCAAAGAGTATGTGACATTTGTACAACATTCAAGGTGATCGGAGGAGGCTAAGGAAGTCAGACCTCCCACAAATACTCCATGTCATTTTGCGCGAAAGTCAAGGGAAGTTTTCATCCGCTGTTAGCTGGAACTTTACAAAATTATTTATATAAAGAGAAAAAGCCACCTTAAAAACAACCTGAAATATTCTGCAACATACAAGACAGGGCAGTCAACAAAATGTTTTAAATGTTCATTCGGATTTAAAAACTGGTGTCTCATGTATACTGTAGAGGCAGATCCCTTCAGAAAAGGTGTTTGGGAGGTTTCACCTCTAATATTAATGTACACAAATTGTTTGTTTACACAGCCGATTGCACTGAAATGCTGCAATGCTGCTTGAATTTCGGTACTTTGCATTCAGCTTTGTTTACCATTTAGAAAACGAACGTCGTAGTCTCGTGTTACACCCAAGGGAATCAATAGTGCACAGCGGTCAACTTAATTCTCAAGGGAGGCATCCCTGCTCGTTCCTGTAAGATTGCAACTGAATCCAGGAGGAGAAGTTAAATAGTAAAACTGCTGCTTCAGAAAACAGTCTCTTTTTCGGATTTGCTTCAAGCTAGCCTGCAATTTGGGAATTAAGGTTAAAATCGGAAACAGGGGAAAGTGTTGTTTATCAACATTTAGAAACCAAAGGTTTTATATACTGAAGCAGTTCGTATAGGACAGGATCAATAACAATAATAACAATAAATAATTAAAAATAATAATTAATAATAAATTAAATAATAATAATAAATCCCGGCTATGGCATTGGATTTTTCAGTCTGGCTCTATCCTTTCACAGTAGAATTGTAGCTTGTCAAAACTAAGGAAGATTCGCAGTAATGGACATAAGATAATTTATTTAGACGAAACTTCGTACGATACTCTTGACGTGTGGAGAAAGCTGGCAACCTTGCAGAAGGGACTGGGAGAAGGAGGGCCGGTGTTGTAAATCGATTATAAAGATTTGTCAAAAAAGGCGGCCGAACTGCACACGCATTAACTAAACAGACTTTACAATCTCGATATATATAATATTTTATGTTGCCTTTTACATTATGTGCCTTATTTTGATACCTTAAATTTCCCTAATTCTGATATAAAGTTAAGGAAGTGGGGAAAATTTAAAGCTCTTTGGTGAAATTGGCAACATTTTACACACTAGCAACTTTAGTGATAACTGATAAACACCGAAAAATGGAGAAAAAGGACTCAAAAGGCATCTCTGTGTTGTATGACACATCCACATTATTACATACCCCTCTTGTAGCTCAATCGAGAGTGCAGAGGCCAATATAAATGTTACTAAAGTTTTTGAAATCAGGGTTTCCGCACTAATAGCGTTTGGAATGCGGGGTTCGGCGCTACCACAGTGGTACATCGCTCGGTTTAATATAGTTTTAATAATTCTGCATACTTTTTACAATATGTTATTGATCCGCTCCCTTTTAGTCTATTTTATTCCATAGCTGCAGGGGAGCTGCCGTTCATTTCCACGCAGCATTCACCTTTTGGGTTTATGGGCTAAAAAAGGGATGAAATAATAAAATTCTCCACAAGGCTTGATTCCAACGGAGCTGTAACCGCTGATGAAAGCCAATATTCTGCTCAATTATTATAGCGGCCTCCAACTGCTTCTGTGCTATTTCATGGGTATATATTAAAGTATGCCATTAATTCAACACACCTTATATAATGTTTTGCTGACAAATGATTATTATAATACTTATGCAGTAGCTCTATATTGCAACGCCACATGCATACCAATTGACAAGTGTTAATATGTCACGATGCAAAACATACATTTTAAGGATTTTAAGGATTTATCCTTTCGGAGGTATCTACGAACTATCATAATTTTTTACGGTCATAATATTTCGCACTAAAATTCAATATTATTATATTGTTTTCTTAATGTAAAACAAAGAGCCATAGTCGTTTCATTGTTCAGTATTGCCTACCACTGCAATGGAGGTAACACGCGAGGATCAATATGCGGCTTTGAAATTCCGCTTTCGTCTCAACAAATCTTCAGTTGAGGCCTATACAATGTTACAGGAGATCTATGGAGAGTCTCTTCTTCCCTACATCACAGCTCGAAGATGGTCTAAAATGTTTAAAGAGGGGAGACAATCAATTTCAAGGGAAGGTGGACCCGGTGTTCCAGTTACCACTCTTACGGGAGAATCAACACTGCTGCTGCCGTTGTGAAGGAGCCTCGACGAATTACCTCAAGATCTCTTTCTGAAATACTGAACATTTCATTGGATGCCACCCACACGTTGGTGACAGAAACATTATAAATGAGACGTGTTTGTGCGCAATGGGTTACAAGACTGTTGGTTCCCGAACAAAAGGACATTCACATGCAGGTCTGCATGGAGTTAAAGTTGATGTTAGAGGAGCATACGGAGTTTCTTTCAAACATAATCACTGCTGATGAAACTTGGCTACATCATTTTGATCCTTAGAGCAAATAGCAAAGCACAGTGTGGAAATCATCATTACCAATCCCCCCAAAAAGTGGTTGCTTCTGCTAGGAAAGTTATCGTCATCTCATTCTTTGATATTCATGGAATGGTCTATCAGCATGTTGTACCTCCACACACATCAGTGACTGGACAATACTACAGGGATCTCCTGGAAAACTGCAAGTCCAAATCAGGCACAAAAGACTACATGTCCGTGAAGCAGGCTGGATGCTGCACCACGATAGTGCCAATGTTGTTGCTATCTGCGAAAATCAACGTGAAGTGCATCCCTCACCCTCCCTATAGTGCGGATTTAGCCTCATGTGACCTTTTTCTATTCCCTAACTTTAAGAAACGCCTTCGTGGGAGGCGTTATCTATAATCAGAAGCAATGGTGAAGGCTGCGGAGGCGATTTTGAAGGATCTCTCAAAAATGGTTTCCAGCATGTCTTTGAAGATTGGCAGAAACGCTGAGACCAGTGCATCGCATTCAAGCGAGATATTTTGAGAAGGACCATCAAAATTATGAGGATGAGTAAAGGCACTTTGGCAAATATATATATATTGTACAACCCTCGTAGATTTAGGGTTAATGAACTGATGTCCATATTTGGACTTGGGTTCATTAACAAAGCATTATCGTATTGGCTACGCATCTACCTACGTCTTGTGGAATAGTATTCCATTCAGCGGTCTTCAGTTGTTATGCCACCCTCCGGCGCTCACGGGTTCATGCCGGAGGAGGGCAATGAATATTTTGGGACATGGAGATTATGAGAAGATTTCCATCGGAAGGGAAAGAAAGTGGTACTCGCTTGTTGACTGGAGTCATGTATAATAACCTCAATCCTGATAAAAGGGGCCTTGAGCAAATATGAACTTCCACGTAAATGTTCATGGTTTTATATGAAATAGTTCATAATTATTAATTATCTGTGAAAATATTATAATATAGAATTACCGTGCAACGTAGGATTTATGGATTTTAAACTGAGGTTTTGTTCCTATATAGGAAAGGGCTTTATTTAGACGACAATGTCCACTTCTATATGTCTCTATAAATGGTCGAGCGAAGTTTTAAAATGGTTCTAATAATAAAAGGAATACGTCTTCTATTACTGCACATACTATGCTATGAAAGAATAAAGCGAGAGGGTGAGAGAGCGAGAGAGAGAAAGAGAGAGAGAAGAGAAATAAGAAACTTCCGCGATTTTCAGCACGTTGACCTCATTTTCAATAGTATAATATCTCCACTAAGTGTAATCAAAGCTTTAAACAGCATCTTATTCTTGTAACAATACCTGTCATTTAGAATAAATATTTTTCCAGCATTGATCATTGAAGGTATAGTGCCCGATTTCACCAACAGACGATAAAATCGACATCAACAAATGTAACCCCGCCTCGGTAACGTAGATGGTAGCGAATCTGCCTCACGTTCAAGAGGTTCCGAGTTCGAATCTCGGTCAGGGTGAGTTACCTGGATAAGGTTTTTCCGGGGGGTTCCCTTATCCTGATAGGCGAATGCTGGTTAATTACGTTCTATGGACCTCGGACCCATTTGAGGATCATTTCACCCATTTAATCCTTCGTCCGATATGACAACGTTTGAAAAAGTAAATTGCACACAAAATGGTAACTAACAATTGCCACAGCGCTGACAACGCCGTTAAGTTTCTTGGATTTCGCCAACCTGTTTTCTGAAAATGTTAACAAACAGGTATTAACGCCAAGAAGGCTATAGAAGGCTACGGATTAGTCGTATTATTTTATGGACGTACTGCGATGCGCTTTTATTTTCATTATTTTCTGTACACAGCTGAAAAAATGGAGGGTAAACAAAAGCCGTGGGACATATTTCTCATCGATGGAGAAAGAATTGTTAATTGAATTGGTGACAAAATATAAGCATATCGTGGGAAATAGGAGGACGGATGCGGATAATGTAAAAAAGAATGATGTTGCGTGGGAAAAAATTGGAAACGAATTTTATTAAAATGCATATGTCACTACTAGAAGCACGAAACAACTTCGTCAGTATTACGTAAATTTAAAACAAGGAGCGAAGGACAAATGACGAGTGACAACTGCTTGAAGACGGGATACAACATAATTCAGATCACAGAGTTATTAATACTTGAAGCAATGGCGAGATTGGCATATTCCTTTCGATACATTTCTAACCTCTCTTGTACTACCGCAGTAACCTTCATATCACATTCTTTGGACAGTCTAAAGCTCTGTAGAAGATTTTCTTCTGATAGTTCCTCAAAATAATTTCTCCTCATAGGCCGTACTCTATTACGAATGCCATTTTGATGGTCTTAAATATAGCAAATCGACATCAACAGCTGCGTTCTCGCACGCCATCTATACTATTTAAAATTAAGTCTTAACATCAGAAATTTGACTTGTTAGTTTATAAAGTGACTTAACACGAGTGCTAAGCTAGCAATTGTTGGCTAAATACAATTTTTCTTATAACTATTTGCTAAACTCGTGTTAAGTCTTAACATCTGTTGGGCTCAGCAGGCATAAGCGTAATGTTTCAGGAAATGCTGAATGTAATTAGTAAACTAAAAGTGCTTATTGATTGCGCTCACATATACAAGTATCCTTCTTGTTTGTTTAAGTAATTTTCGCCAATGCTTTTGTTCTAAATAGAGGGAAGTTCATATGTAAAGTAAATATTCGTATTTTAAAAGAGACATGCATAGATTTATTCCATGTGAATGGAAATTTGGAATACCGACTTACAGGCATTCACTTTATTTTTAAATTGCGAAATTGGCATCTTCTATTGTTATAATAATTTTATTTAAAATTATTCAATCTCTAGCAATGAGATGTACACCTACAATGTACCATGAGAGGTACAATTTAACCTAAAACTTACATTCCAGTTGTTGATATGAGAATACGTCCATTTGGTATTTTAGTGTCCCAGTAAGGACATGATTTGGTACGAGCTACCTACAACCATAAACTCCTTGCCTGCAGGGCTAAGGACCTTGACATTTGAGATTTACCTCCTCTTATTTATTGCTAAGCGAATGGGCAATGAAGGCGGTTTCCAGTTTCTTCTGGAACAACATCACAAATAGCAGAATTTTTGATCTTCCACGCGCCACTGCTCAAGTAAATAGTATAGTAGGTGCAGTACATCTACAATTGGACGGGATACAATTTGTACTCCGTCAGTATGCTCTACACTCTATTTACTCCTGAACTGATATCATCTCCCCAGTCATTACTGGCAGAGCATACTCGTTAGTTACGGTTTAAACCTGTTCTTCGTGCTTCTGATATTAAAGGAATCATCACATACACTGTTATCTTCTTGTTCACAAGCATGTGCTTTTTCATATTTTCCTTTGGTTCTAGTTCTGCAACCTACACTTCCATCTTTCACTGTTAAATTCCTACTTTAATGAATTTTTGAATTTCTTTTCTCAAGAGGTATTTGTGGCTTTATCTCGTAACATCAAGTTCTACCCAGTTTCAAATGACTAAACCCATCTGCAAAAGAGAGTAGTTACTATTTATCTCAACGATGTTAAGCAACTAAACTGGTTATGTGTTTATCAGAAATACTTTTCCCCATTGAACCAACTCTTTGTGTTAACTTTAATTACGGTTTCCAGACTTTCATTTAAAATGACAAATTAAACCTTAATCTCCAGCACGCACAACAAGTAGTACAGCTCTCTTTAGATCGCCTAACTCATTGGTTAAGCACTTGGCGGATCTCATTTAACTCTCAGAAAACCGAAGCTAAAATCTTCACTCTTCGCCGATATACTCCGCTTACTCCTTTGTGTCTCTACAGGAACAATGTCCCTTGGCTCCCCACTACAACTCCCGTTAAATACCTTGGAGTGCTTTTGGACTCTCGACTGACCTGGCGTGCTCATATCGATCGTCTTATATCACTGCCCTCCGGGCGACTTTCAAAACTCTCACCTCTGTTGCATCGCCGTTCCAGCCTCGGCCTACAGTCTTTATCACTCGTTCGTCCGCTTATTACATATGCCTGCCAAGTGTGAGAGGCTGCTCACACATGTCATCTGCGTCGTATTCAGGTCATACAGAATCGCTTCATGCGCATCGCTACCATCGCTCCATGGTTAGTCCGTAATCAGCAGCTCCATCACGAACTGGGACTGTCACCTCTTCACGACTACATTCGCAGGATCGCTCGTCGTTTCTTTTGCACGCTGCTAGAAGTTCCAGGAGCTGTGCATTATAACATCGGCGTCCGCACGCGCTGGCCCTCACGCTTGAAGAGGAGACTGCCACAGGACCTGCTTCTAAGTGATACATCAGATTAGAGTGATTCTATTGCTTGATATCTGTCTTACATCTCCAATATTGACATAATTTCTCAGAGAGTATTATGGAAGTCAGAACTTAATGTAGTTAGGGGGTGGCCTGTTAGCCTACCCCTGAGTGTTATTGTTCTTATTGTACTGTTACCTTCTTTTCACTGTGATCTGTAAAACACTGTACTGCTGATCGATCAATAAAAAATTAGAAGAAAAAAATAAACCTTTTATTAAGAATTTAAATTATCCTAATAATGACACTAATAGCTTACTCAAATACAAGAGATACCTTGTACTACATAATTTGTTTCTTAGTATAGACATTTTCCACAATATTCGCTGCTGCATGCAAGTTGTGGTACATACATTTGAATCCAAAATCCTATTAAATTAAATGACTTCTAGAAATCTGTATGATTAAACCTAGCGCACCTTTTGCTTTTTGAAATAAAGCTTTTATTAATGAAAAATTAAGAATTTCAAGTTTTACGTTTTAAAGATACCAAACTATAATTACTAAATAAATATTTAAGTCAAACAAACTTGTAAACTTTAGTTCAGCACATAGAAAAATAGCCTATTAAACATTTAAAAAGCTTTCAGTCTACTAGGTTCTACAATTTCTGAGGAACCTTTATCAAAATTTGATTCATCTTTTTTTCATCAAGATGGAATTGCAGTGTTGCCCGGGGCCAGTGTCAAACTGTCTTCATAATCTCATCTTCTAAACTGTGAAGTCCTATCTGCCGGACCCACTACTCAGAAATATTGGAGAGCAAGAGAGCTAATGGCTTCATTGCCAAAGCCTAGCATTTGACAACAAAGAAGAGGAAATGACTGAAGAACATCTTCTAACCTGTGAAGTCCTATCTGCCGGACCCACTACTCAGAAATATTGGAGAGCAAGAGAGCTAATGGCTTCATTGCCATAGCCTAGCATTTGACAGCAAAGAACAGGAAATGACTGAAGAACATCTTCTAGCCTGTGAAGTCCTACCTGCCGGACCCACTACACAGAAATATTGGAGAGCAAGAGAGCTAATGGCTTCATTGACAAAGCCTAGCATTTGACAACAAAGAAGAGGAAATAACTGAAGAACATCTTTTAACCTGTGAAGCCCTACCTGCCGGACCCACTACACAGAAATATTGGAGAGCAAGAGAGCTAATGGCTTCATTGCCAAAGGCTGGCATTTGAAAACAACATTATATCGGTATTTTGTGTTATCCGGTTTCCGTCGCCATTCATTCCACCAAAAGCTCAAACACTATATTTGTTTTAATCTATTTCGCCATTATTTCATATTATCTGTTTTCTCATTCATACCAGGCTTCGGCCTGATCTTATATTAATGTTTTCACATGAAATTTACTTAGCTAAAGGATAGAACATTAAGTTTTCTTGAAATAATGTGGTCACACAAAGTGAAGAAGGATGCTAATGAAGTACTCGTTAAAAATTGGTCTATAGATTCATAATAAATTCAGTGTCTTAAGTATAACTCTTGGTAAATTTTGAAAGGTTCCATTATTCAGATGTATTATTCATTTCATTTCTTTAATTGTATTTCTAATCCTCCTACCTATACGAGACCTCAGGTTGGGCGCCACGAGGTCTTGAAAGTTTCCAATTATCTAAAGGCCAAGCACATTAAAACGAATCACCCTATGGGCGTTTATTTTTCATAGATTGTGTTGCGCGTGAACGCTGCCGCGTCGGTTTTAAACATGTTTATCACAATCACTAGGGAAAGGTTCAGTAATAACGCAGGAATGGTCTAAATATTTACCCTTTTTAATTACCGCGTTAACATATTTTCATAATGTACACTTTGCCTCTGACATTAGGGACTATCGTCATAACTTCCAGAGACTGCAAGAGCGACGGCATGTAACGAATAAGCTATAAGCTAACAACGGAATGAAGAATCACAGTGAAAATATAGCATAAACAAACAGGGCATATTTCAATTAAATAATGGCTAACTTACACTGTGGGATTTCCGTAACCATAGCAATGTAAAACATCTAATTATTCCGTTTACAATCTTAATTTTCTGGATTAGTTAGCTATGTCATTATTGATTTCTAAAACTAATAATCATACAAAGTGTTCATACCAATTCTGCAAATAATGTGCCATAAATTCACCAGTTCTACTAACTTTACTTAATGTAACAATCCATTAATGTGCATTTTTAAATGCTACCTCAAAAACTATCATCACATAATATTTAAATACGATATCAAAATAATGATTCAGTGCATACTTAATACAAATTCGGGGTTCGTTATAAATATTAACCATTATAGCTGCTGAAATTAAAGTTGCAACCATGTAAATGTATTGAATATATATTTTAATATTAAATTAGGGATAAGTCATAAAATTAATTCTCATATATAAATATTGTTAATCTCTAATCTACTTTAAATTGAATAATAGATAACAATGCCAAGATAACAGTCTACTTTTTGATTGTATATGAGCTGACTCCGCGGTAATTTTAAGGACTGGACTTCAGAAGTTTCTAAGTAGTATTCCCGATATACATTTCTGATATTCCTGATTTATCTCCGACTTCTTTAGCTCTTTACGCTGATGACACAGTACTATATTATTCTCATGTTAATCTCCAGCTCGCACAACAAGTAGTACAGCTCTCTTTAGATCGCCTAACTCATTGGTTCAGTACTTGGCGGATCTCATTGTACCCTCAGAAAACCAAAGCTCAAATCTTCACTCTTCGCCGATATACTCCGCTTCCTCCCTTGTGTCTCTACAGGAGCAAGGTCCGTTGGCTCCCCACTACAACTCCCGTTAAACACCTTGGAGTGCCTTTGGACTCTCGACTGACCTGGCGTGCTCACATTGATCGTCTTCAAATGTCACCTATGTTGCATTGCCGTTCCAGCCTCGGCCTACGGTCTACATTATTACTCTACAAATCACTCGTTCGTCCGCTTATTACATATGCCTGCCAAGTGTGGGGGGCCGCACACACATGTCATCTGCGTCGTCTTCAGGTTATACAGAATCGCTTCATGCGCATCGCTACCAACGCTCCATGGTTCATCCGTAATCAGCAGCTCCATCACGAACTAGGATTGTTACCTCTTCACGACTACATTCGCAGGATCGCTCGTCGTTTCTTTTCCACGCTGCAAGAAGTTCCAGGAGCTGTGCATTACAACATCGGCGTCCGCACGCGCCAGCCCTCACGCTTGAAGAGGAGACTACCACAGGACCTGCTTCTGAGTGATACATCTGATTCGAGTGATTCTAGTGCTTGATGTCTGTCTTACATCTCCAATATTGACATAATTTCTCAGAGTATTATTGGAGTTCTAACGTAATGTAGTTAGGGGGCGGCCAGTTAGCCTACCCCTGAGTGTTATTGTTCTTTAATATATTGTTACCTTGTTTTCACTCTGATCTGTCAAGCATTGTACTGCTGATCGATCAATAAAAAAATTATATATAAATATTCCCGATACATCGGCCATTTTGACGCTGGGCTTTTTTCTCCCCAGAGTTCTCCTTTATCCAATTATGTCATAAGTCTTCTTATCAAATTTCGGGGTGGAGGGTTTGGTGAGTGGTTGGTGAAGTCTGTATTTTTAAATATATTTGTCATTGTTATAGACACTTTAATCATGGATCACAGAATTGCCGCCAGTGCTCCGGAATCTCTTCCTTCAGAAGTTCACTAACATGCCAGTAAATCTCCTGACATCTACTGTCGATTTAAGCACACTTAAAACAATTTGATAATTTGATAAGAATAATAAAAAAGTCAAGTAAATAATATCTTCTAACTAAAAGAATAAAAGATAAGAAAATTAAATAAAGTCAAACTCACTTCATAAGAGTTGGAGTTCAAGTTAAGGAGACGAGATTATGTTTTTTGATAACATCCGTACTGAGATGATCAACTTATCACGTGCATCTGCGGTAGACACTTGTCTCAAACACGTGTTCGACCTGAACTCAGGAACCTGGCTCTGCTGCTATCTGCGATGTAAAACAAAGGCAACAACACAAAGGACACCGCATATGCAGCAGCTTTTGTGCCTCTCCCTTTTACACAAGTTTTCTTTTACGCTGCACTTGCCAACATCTGCCAGAGTTAATGGACATTTCTAGAAAGCAAAGCGTGATTACAGCACTCCACAACTTCAGGATAACATGCACTTTGTCGTTTCCACGCAAAAAGAAACAGTACGTTAAAAAGCGCATTGTTCTTTTCGCGGGGTACTTCAGTGGCGGATGTACGTAGAAATAAAATAGGAAGCAGGGCCTCTTGAGTAATCAGCAGCTAATTTCTCTTTCACACTGCTAATATCTGGATAAAAATGGAGGAGAAAGAAGCTGGTGCACGAAATGGCGTTTGAGATCTGCACATTATAAAAATCATTATTAACACCCACACCAGATGCTCCTATAAGGATCTTTTTACAAGATTGAAGACATTGACGCTTTCTTGCATGTATATATTCTCGATCCTAAAATTCTTTGTATGCAATCGTGCCTTATTTGCAACAAATAATGTAATTCACAAAATAAACACTAGACAAATGTATAATATCCATTATCCCAGTGCTAAACTTTCTTGCTTCCAGAAAGGTGTGCATTATGAAACCATCAAAACATTTAGCGCACTTACTAATGTTCCGAAAGAAAAAGTTGATAATTTCGGTGCTTTTAAAAAAGCTGGTAGAGAGTACCTTGGCTCAAAATACTTTTATTCTCTAGAAGATTATCTGAATGACAAATTATCCTGATAATGCTTCTGTAGCTCTATAAGTTGTATCTAACTATTCCAATGACAAATCATTACTAATAAATATTTGATACAAGTTTACAGTTTATTTTTAATGTATATGTATTTAATAAATAACCATGAATGGTATCCATTGCAAAAAGGTTAAGACGTACTGGCATAAGCCAAGTGAAAGCTGGTTTAAAAAGTGTTTCATTTTGTATTATATATAATTATCCCTGCTTTGTTTTCCATATTGTTGTTCATATTGCCTGTATACTATAATATGTGTCTTATGTTAACTTTTGAACACATATATGCTATTAAACTTTATACCTCTGGACATTTTCAATGTTCACAGCCTTTTCTGGCTACAAGTGAACCTACTGAACGCAAATCAATCTAATCTAATCTAATTACACTGGGGAACAAAAAAAATGTATTTTTATACACCCGAAACAAAATAGGCAAATTCTTATGTAAAGTGATCTGCTGATTTCAAAAATGTCCCTCAAAATGCTGTATCACGTAACGTTTTTTAGGTATTCATAATTTTTTATGAAAACTTACAGAATTGTGATGTGATAACCCATATTTGATTAATTGAAAATAAATAGGTATTTTATTGCGAAATAACATTGAAAATAATAATTATCGTTATTATTAAAAGAAATAAACAAAAGATAATGTTGAAAACCAATACCCGAATTATCTCCGAATTGTTTCACTGTTGATTTTTTTTTTTTTTTTTTTTTTTTTTTTTTGTATTGACTCTCCCGTTTGAGGAACCAACAATAATCTCCCAACATGGCTGAATTCCAGCGATACCCTGGTAACGTCTTTCCATCTCAGATGGAAACGCTCACCTTGCTCATCACTTACAGCTTCTAGGTTTGTAGGGAAACTATCAAGGTGAGAGTGCAAAAAGTGGATTTTAAGTGACATACGGCAACCCATTTCTTTGTAGCTCCTTAATAGTTCTGAGACTAAAGTTTCATAATTTTCTTCTTTGTTATTGCGCAGGAAGCCTTCCACCACTGATTTAAATGATTTACATGCTGCTAGTTAAACACGTTTAAGCTTTGATTCAAAAACACTGTCTTTAAGAAGTAGTCTTATTGGAGGACCGACAAATGTACCTTCCTTCAATTTACATTCACTTATTTTGGGAAAGATACTTCTTAAATACTCAAATGCACTTCCACTTTTGTTCAAACCTTTAACAAAATTCTTCATTAACCCGCGCTTTATGTGAAGTGGGGGGGAGAAGAACTTTGTTTGTGTCTACTGGAGACACATACTTAACATTGCTTGCTCCCGGGGTATAGTCTTCCCTTTTCCCCCATTCTTTCACTATAAAATGCTTGTCAGTTGCCCTACTGTCCCATAAGCACCAAAAACAGCAATATTTTGTGAAAACTCCCTTCAGTCCCGTTAGCAATGCACTACAAATTTCCCAGCCATGGTTTTGATAACTAATAGCATCTAAAATGATGAACATGGAATCGTATGTCTCCTTCATTCCTATGGCATGAAATAAAGGTAGTAAATTGCCATTATGAAGCAACATAATGAGCAACACTGCCTTTAAGCTGTATTTAGAAGAGTCAATGGCTATTATTTTAAATTAAGTCAATATGAGTAGGTATCATACCTCATTTCTGTAATTTTATATAAAAGAATAAGAACATCTCAAAAACGTTACGTGATACAGCATTTTCAGAGGCATTTTTGGA
Organism: Mantis religiosa; assembly: GCA_030765055.1. NCBI lineage: Eukaryota > Metazoa > Arthropoda > Insecta > Mantodea > Mantidae > Mantis > Mantis religiosa. The sequence continues at coordinate 30,307,615 of CM060951.1, read as the reverse complement.
ATCAGCGAGTCATTTTGCATAAGAATTAGCCTATTTTGTTTCGGGTACAAAAACCGTGTTCCCTAGTGTTATTTTCGGGTAACTTTATAACTATTCAGTTATATTTCACCGTTCTCAGTAGCCGTTAACTTATTAAATTGTCGTCTACTTCACATTAATGATTACTAGAGTCAACAATGTTTCATACGAAAGATGTCAATAGGCTTAGTTTGTTAATTGATGCAATCTCAAAGGAAGTCCTCCAGCTGTGTCTACACTTCGATTACTAGTAATTTAAAATCGCAAATGCGTTGGCACTTGCTTCTTCATTGTTGCACTTTATATGGGGCACTGCGTATTTAACATAACATATTGTAACGATCTAACCACGGATGGTAATGGATAATTAGCACCTGGCCAGATCTTACACGGGGATAAACCATTAGATAGGATTCACATGCTTTGCGAGGAGGTTGGGGTTTCTACAAGGTCAAGTTCATTACAGATACCAAAACTAAAATATAGCCAAACAAAGGTTTACTAGAGTAATGGAAAGATACATTAGGTGGCCTTCATGGCCGGTTACGTGCTCTTAAAACTGCGATAGAAATAATTGAAAAAGCTACCAAACCGTGTACTGCTTTTTCATCTCAAAACAAAGACCCTGTTTTAAAGAAAGTTGCATGCGTTTCCAGAAGACATGGCTCGACTACATTTTCCTTCAAGTTAATGACTGTTGACTTAAAGCGTGTTATCTGACGATCCATCTACACCAGGTTTTCGCTTTCTATTCACCTCACAGCTTTTTATATTTGGTCCCTGAATAAGCTGCTACATAAATTCAAATCTCGCCGAAAAATTGCTATGCCTCCTGTACGAAAATCCAAGACCATCTCTGTCCTTATGGAATCCCTTTCAGTTACTACGTTGCCAGGAGGCTCTCCAAATAACATCTCAGGTACATCATCCAGCTTGTTATTTCAGAGTATCTCAGTCTTCATTCCTGCATAATGTAAGAGGGTATTGCATAACCTGTACTTTTTATACGAGTATTTTTTATTTCTATGCCAAAATCACGAAATTGGAAAGTTCCTGTTTTCATGCAAGTTGATTGTCGTCTGTTATCTGATACTAATGAATAAATACGTATATAATTCAGACAGTATAACATCATGTTAAACTAGTTATATAACATCCTGCTGATGAAACTTATATATGTATTAACTAAAATATGACATTGTAAACATTGTATTTTCTGAGTTGTCTTCAGAAGAAAACACTGCTTTTCCACCTGTCAAAGAGTTCTATAAATGCAGGAGGACGAAGTGACTCGGGCGATTATAGCTTTTCTTTTTTTTTCGTATTTTTACTGGCTCTATTACTTCCTAGTAGAGAGAATATTGTACTCCAACCAAACATTCCTTACCGACACTGCAAAGAAATACACGTTTTGACTCCCTTACGCTTCTTTATCCCCCCCCCCCATCCCACCAAAAACGAAGTTGGAACCTAACTGGTATTTATGTGCAGCATTTTCCAAGGACGCCACACGAAGGAAAGTCTATCATCACAAACAATTTTAGCAAAACCGGTTCTATAGAATAAACCATGCTTGAGATATTTACTTTGAAAATGTATGTACATCTTCAGTTTTTTGAGGAAGGCGTTTGCATTCGCCTTTATTAAGAATGTCTTGAGTAACAGATAATACAAAGAAAATGTACAGCTCGTTAAACAAAATGTTTTATTTGTTTTCTTTTTCTTCCTACATAGGTTTATGCGAATCACCTGTTCCGAGGCTAATTCACTTATGTTGATCACTCCATCGTGTCTATGATTGTCTCTAGTCTCTTTTCCCCTTAGGTTTGTCATTCAAGTTTTTTCCATCAGCTGTACTTTCAACTCCCAACTGTGTTCTTGTATCCTGGTTTCTAACTCTTCAGCAAATAGCGCATTAAGTACATTAGAAAGCCTGAGTGCAACAGTGGTCTATCTCACGTTTTAAAATGTTGAGATATTGCACTACAAAGTTGACAGCACCCAGTTACTATAGTTTTGAAAGCAAGAAATTAAGTTGCTGCCAAAGTACAAAATTTCTTTTTACAATATATACTTGACTTTTCGAAGTCCAGATTTCATTCCCATATTTTAAGGCTGGCTTAGACAATACATTACATAGTACATTTTATTTTTGTTCTCACATTTCTTCCAAAATATGTCTTAATACATCATTCATTCTTAATATTTTACTATATTTGTTTCCAAATCTGCATTCATTCATTCTGAATTCATCCGACATCCCAAATAATTAAAAGTGGATATCTGTACTGTAGTTTAATATAAGACCTGAAACTTTACTGGTGACTAATATATTCAAGATATTCTCGGGCAACAAGCCAAGTGAAAAGACGATTAGGAATAGACTTTTCGGGAGCGTACATCTCTCCCATCATCAGGATATTTTAAAAAATGTTATAAACACTATATAGATATAACACAAAAATTAACAAAGACAAAACACTACGAATACTCGTATCACTGAACAAAAGACTGCAGTAAATTAAATGCCAGGTCAGGAGATGCCGTGAGTGTAGAAAACTAATTAGGTTAGAGAAACGTAACTACTTAATTTGATAATCAAGCTGTATAGATCTGTGCTTCTTAAGCCGAGTGATGTCCATTTTAAGTCAGTTCCAAGAGGAGCTGAACTGAAATCCAGCACCGCGACTAAGCGTGCTGTCCTCGGAGGAAATGGACAAAGTCTCCTTAACTCTCCGCTCCCAGTAACTGTTACATTTTGCCAAGATGGTCATCTCCCGAAAGTTGGTCTATGGTCGTTTTCAAAGCAATGCTCTGCCAGTCCAGACTTCTATTACTTTTTGGTCTACTACTATTTTTACTCGCCTTCTAGTTTTCCCCCACACATAACTATTGATTTAGTTTTCTAGGGTGATATCGTATTCTTTTATTATTTCATTCAAGATGTTTCCCGAGCTTTGTAAATTATTTTCAGAATAATATTTGTTAGCTGTGCTATCATTGTCAGGGTGTGCCGAAATTTCGTTCCGAAGGAGTTCTTTTAAATGCCAGTGAACCTACGGACAGGTAGATTTTAGGCACATAAGGTATCTTTTTAGCACTCCTAACGCGGCTCAGATCGATGTTTTCAAAATGAGCTGGAAAACGACAACCCCATATTAATGGACTTTCTGGCATGTAAAAGAACTTGGATATTAATCTATTCTCTCTCTCTCTCTCTCTCTCTCTCTCTCTCTCTCTCTCTCTCTCTCTCTCTCTCTCTCTCTCTCTCTCTCTCTCTCTCTCTCTCTCTCTCTCTCTCTCTCTCTCTCTCTCTCTCTCTCTCTCTCTCTCTCTCTCTCTCTCTCTCTCTCACACACACACACACCAAAACGTGTATTTATAGTGAAATCTCCATGTGAATCTTTGGTGCAGTTCTTATAAACAATTGCTAGAGGAAGTAGAAATGTAACATTTTAAAATGTCAATATATAAACCAAAATTAAATTATTTATAATATAATTTCATTAATATATTGCAAGTTTTAGACTATAGCTGATAAGGAACTATAATTTTTATCGAGATTTGCATAGTTGGAACACCATAAAATAATGGAAGTCTAGTCTTCAGCAACTACTGCCAAATAACGTATTCCCAACAATGCTGACAGGGTAGGATTTTGGAGTAGGTATACGATGTACTTCAAAACAGAACGAGCACGTGTTTCTGACACTACGAGTTAACGGATTATCAGAACGATTTCAACATAACATGCTGAAGAGCGAAGCGTGGATTCCAAACACATTCACTCCAGCAAATCCAGTACAAAGCAGCCTGTGGTCCAAGCAGAAATCCTTCCTCCACAGTTTTTGTATTTCATTGGCAATATTAATGATTTAGGAAGCAGTCGGGGTTTCATGTGAGGTAGCGATTCCACTTAAAACCCTTTAGCTCCATAAGGGACTCTGCTTTCCCCTCCCTGAATCCTGCACGCAACCAAACCGTATTCTTCCCTATGGAACCATCGTAACCCCTTAACTGATATAAATCTTTTGACTCATGCACTGCCCTTATATTAATTGAAAACCGAGTGCAATATATACACACGAAGACACGCACAAATAAGGCACCCTAACCTTATTGTTTTTCCATTTACCACTGCCCATGAGATGGATGAAGGTCTAGAGCGAAACGACCTTTTAATGAAGTATCCTGCTGAGGCACTAAATAGATTAATATCGTGGCCAAATCAGGGTAACACAGTCAGCCAAGTCATTGGTGGCTTTCAGTGTGGGCGATTGGAAACGCCATGGGGCAATCGGTCAAACATTGGAAGACAAGTTCAGCAACCTCGAAGTTCTGCATTGATTGTCTCCCTAGCGATAGACAACTATCAAAATAGGTTAAAAAATAAATAAGTATTTTACGAGGTTACCAGCGACTTATTTGAACCGCATTTAAGTAATAAACAATGACATTCTTATAGCAAAATTGGAACTCTATGGGCTAAAAAATGAACATTTAAGATGGTTTGTATCATATCTAAATGAAAGAAAACAGAGTGTTGAAATAGCTGTCATTCATATTGGTTATGAAAAACAAACAAACAGTACAAATTTAAACGAGTGTATAATTAAAATGAATTATGTTTTGGACTGTCTGTCATGCTGGTTTAAAGCAAACAAATTATCTGTGAATCTAGACAAAACAAAAGTGGTCAAATTTATAACCTGTCGTACATCACATACTGAAATAGAAATCGGAATTAATTATATGTTATTAGAAGAAATTGACAGCTTAAAATTTCTGGGCCTTCAAGTAGACAGATGTTTAGATTGGAAAGCTCACATAAATTATATCTTACCTAAACTCAGCTCTGCCTGTTATGCTATCCGAGAGCTGGTTAATGTAAGTTCCATTGACACGCTTAAATTGGTATATTATACATACTTTAACTCTATTATGGAATATTATTTTGGGGCAACTCAGTATAAAGTAAAAAAATATTTCTTATGCAAAAGAAGGTTATAAGAATCATTACTAACACCCACACCAGATGCTCCTGTAAAGATCCTTTTACAAGATTGAAGATATTAACGCTTCCTTGCATGTATATATTCTCGATCCTAAAATTCTTTGTATGCAATCGTGCCTTATTTGCAACAAATAATGTAATTCACAAAATAAACACTAGACAAAAGTATAATATCCATTATCCCAGTGCTAAACTTTCTTGCTTCCAGAAATGTGTGCATTATGAAACTATCAAAATATTTGGCGCACTTCCTAATGTTCTTAAAGAAAAAGTTAATAATTTCGGTGCTTATAAAAAAGCTGTTAGAGAGTACCTTTGCTCAAAATCTTTTTATTCTGTACAAGATTATCTAAATGACAAATCATCCTGATAATGCTTCTGTAGCTCTATAAGTAGTATCTAACTATTCCAATGACAAATCATTACTAATAAATATTTGATGTAAGTTGAAAGTTTATTTTTAGTGTATATGTATTTAATAAATAACAAGAATGGTATCCATTGCAAAAATTTTGAGACGTACTGGCATAAGCCAAGTGAAAGCTGGTTTAAAAAGTTTTTCATTTTGTATCATATATAATTATCCCTGCTTTGTTCTCCATGTTGTTGTTCATATTGCCTGTATACTATAATATGTGTCTTATGTTAACTTTTGTACATATATATGCTATTAAACTTTATACCTCTGGACATGTCCAATGTTCACAGCCTTTTCTGGCTACAAGTGAAGCTACTAAACGCAAATCAATCTAATCTAATCTTTACACGTCCTAATCACTGTTTTGTTGCTCATACTAATATAGTGTCTGTAATCCCTCTATATGAGGCATTCACGTTAGATTTAGTACAATTAATGTTCTTTACTACATACTCTCCAGTGTTCCAAAACCCTTAAAAAACAAATATTCTAATGTACCTATATAGACAGATTTGAGTTTTGGTGGAATGGCAAATTATTGACATGTATTAGAGATATTTGTGACAGTAATTCCAATTATATGTCCTCTTCATAAATAAGTAACTTTAGCTTTAAACCACCTTTCTCAAAGTGTAAACACTGTACACAAATTTATTACACTGCTGCTTATCAAAAAGGAATGTGAGGCTTTCTTAATACTTTCTCTACTCATTTTTCTGCAAACTATTATTATTCCATCTACTTTATAGTTCTGATAAAAGGACGCTATTCACTTATTTTTAGTTACAAGAAGGCTAAACGTTAGGTTTTCAAACATGTACATTTTCCATGCTCTTTCCAGGATCACGAGGTAAAAACAGGTAGAGCAACTTACCACTTTAAAAATTTAGGTACATGAACACCTAAGTCAATATCAAAGAATATAGAAGCTACAAAGGTAAATAACCAAATTGGTATTTATAAGGAGATTTCTATTTTCTTGTGCAGCAGGACTTTATATAACTTTTACAGGTATTAATTGAATAGCATTTTGCTAGCTATTTCCAGAAGCTAGCTATTCAAACAAATACAATAATTATATGGTATGTTTAATCAAAACATAGTATATGACAGAGGAAAATGTGAAACTCTTGTACCAAATTTTGTTTTGACACAATTTTTAAGTGGACATGGTAAATTTGGTGAACACTTATCACGCTTTCACTTAGCATCCAAACCCGAGTGCATGTGTGGTGAAGAATTTCAAAATGTGGTTCATCTCCATTTCTATTGTCCTATTTTCTGGAGAGAAGGACCAGAATTAATATTCAAGCTAGACTCTCTAGGAACTGAATTTTCTGCTCCACTCACACCTTTGCTAATGAAGCCACGACAGTATAAGTACTTCATGATGTTTATAAACTCAGTGTTTAAACGTCTGAAATAGTTTAAATTAATATGCATCAGAATAAAACATAATTTCTTCCTTCTAGTATTTAAAATATTTTTGTTAAAATTGTATATTTTTATGTATCAACTCTAACCCTAATATACTGCTGTGTAAAATGGGGTTCAATAACTCTGGATAAAAAAATCAAAACATTACACAATGTTCTTGTCAAAACGTTGATACTCCTCTCTGGACGAGAGATATGCACTATTATCTTTACGAGATCCTGACGTGAACAACGCTACCATAGCCGGACACCAAATTCACGTCCTTTGGATCAGAGGGCATGTAGGAATTCGATACAATGAAGTCGCCGATCGCCTGACAAAAGAGGGACTCACCCAAGGCACCTTTCAAGGCATCCAACTGCCGTACATGGATTTCTTCCCGGTCCTTTGGCGTGACGCCTACTGCCGCTGTAATGATACCTGGATTCGTTCGCAGTCCATCAGAGGCAAACACTACGCCGCCGTTCAGACGCTCCAGCTTCAGGATTCCACGTCGACAACTCACCTCCATCATTAGAATGCGACTTGGACATGGATGTTACCCTGCGCATCTACACCGACTACGTCTCATCGATTCCCCTGTATGTCCTGATGACTCAGGCGAAATAGCTGACCTCACTCATCTCCTGTTCAGTTGCTCTCGCTACCGAGCCCACCGTTCTTCCTTCCTCCGCCGCCTACTTCAACAGTCTGTTCCTTTTCCCGCTAGCGTCAACACCATATTACAGTTATGCCACAAACATGTATACCAACTCTTCTGCAATTTCTTCAGGAACGTGATCTACAGATCTAGTCTCCCCCCAGCCTATTAATTTTCCTTTCATTATTTTTCTTATTTTGTCTTCGATGGCCATATGGGATTTTACAAAAGGCCGAACAAAATCTTTTATAAATAATGCACTTAAAATTTCAAGTTTCGTTTTTAACGCATTTTTCGTCTTTTGATTCGAAGCTATCACCGACCGTTTCATACAGATCTCTTTCCAGAAATGTTTGCTTTAGATTATTAGAACTCTTTAATCGTATATTTTGGGTAGAATCTATATATAGAACTTTTGGGTGCAATGTAACGCTTCTTCCAGTGTGCAACAAAGAAAAATTCTGTCATGTCAGATGAAACACTAGACAAGGACAAAATCCATAGTAAAAATATAAAAGAGATTCATAAAACAGAATTACATAATGCATATAATAGTTGATTGTTCTTAAAACAGGTTATATATTTCAATATAGTTTAAATATGAACATAAATGACAATTGAAGAAGATTTATGAACTGAACACGATTTACGACAGCCCTATAGTGAAAATGCCAATGTTAGTTTGTGCTAAGATTAGTCATACAAATGAATGTCACTTAGATTGTTGGATTTCTTTAATAAATATGGTTGTATATTTTTAATACATGCTTATCCTTGTTCATGAAAGGAGATTAATACATTTCTTTCAACAAAGTAAACCGTCTTTTATTTCGTTTATATGCAATTGTCCGGGTTATAATTTCTTTGCTCAACTCGGCCGCGCCGTGGCTCAGTGGTTAGACCGCTTGGCTCTCATCAGGGCGGCCCGGGTTCGATCCCAGGTGACCGGAAAGTGAGATTTGGGGTGGACAACACGGAGCTGGGATGGGTTTTCTCCGGGATCTCCGGGTTCCCCCGTCATCTCATTCCACAGGTGCTCCATCTTCATGTCATGTATCATCAGTGTCATCGCCTGCGGTGCTGTATGTAGCAAAAGCGGGCGTTAAACACCACACATTTCAATTTGCTCAACTCCGTAGCGTGAGAATAGCGCGTATGTCTCACCTTCAAGAGATCAAGAGTTCAAACCCCAAGATATCTAAAGATTGTTCCATTCCAGAGAAGAAAAATGTCAATTCAACCATTCAGGGTAAGGTATGACCTAGTTAATTAAATGGCTTATATATTAGCTTTAAGTTATATTGTTAGATATAGGTAAGTAGGCGACTATAAATATGCAATACATAAATATGGTTGTTTTTTTCTCTCTCTTTCTCGTTAATGTTGACATTAGGAGGCGCTTGGTGTCCCTCAGACCGAGGAAGCCGAAGCATCTGACCTGAGATGAAATCAGGGTTAAGGGGTTGGCCCAGCGCTTGAGTGATTGATGGAATATTGGTGAGGGAAACCGGAGGACTCGGAGGAAACCCACCCCAACGCCATGTTGTCAACCAAAACTCTCACTTTGCGGCCGCCTGGGATCGAACCCAGGCCACCTAGGTGATATGTAAATATGATATATAAATATGTACTGTATAACTTTAAAAATATCTACGAGTCTTTTTGTGCTTCCAGTGATGAGACCAGTTAAATTGGTTTCCTTTTCCGCAAAAGTTGTCTTGTTCTGAACATCTACACAGTAAATTCCTAAACACTGTTAAAGAGATTAAAAATAGTCATCCTGAGCACTAAAGCATTAAGCAGGACAGAGTTTGAACCCACTATTTCTAGACCAAAATTAACAATGACCACTTGGTACAGAACGTTTGTTTTACAAATCTCCCGTTGTTGTGCAAGAGCATGAAGGTCTTGAAATATTCAAATAAGCTTCTTCGCGCCAAATTTCCAGCTATGAAATCCATTAATCAATTTACGGTTGGCAGAACTGCTCGCTTGCCGCTCCGGCACCTCTAACGCAGCTGAGTTAGTAGTTTTCGCCAGGCACCAGGCTTTCTTTTTTTCCCTAGGAGTCATAAAGTAGCGGCAGCAGTGCCAGAGAAGGTTAGATAAAAAATGGCGAGTCTCTTTTCTTGACACTTGTGAGTTTGTTCGCTTTGTTCCACCCCCTTCCCGTCACTTTTTCTTCACCCCTATGTGCCTAGGACATTCCTCACTTCCCAAACAACATGCACTCTCACATTTGCACTGCTTTTTGTTGTGTGTGTTGTATCCACAGCTAATACAAGACAAAGCAACTCTAGGTGCGAAGACAAATTCAAGTACGTGACGGAGATGCAACATCATTATGAAGAGAGAAAGAGTGAGACAAAACTTGATACTATTTCTTTTGATGCATCGATCATTTTCAACAAGAACTTCTTTTGTTTTTCTTGGACGGGTATGAAAGTTTAAACAGCTCCGGAGTTGTTTATCTTCTGTTCCCGTAAAGAAGGTGGGGGTAAAAAAAAAAGACTGTCATAAGGACGCCAAAGTCACCTTTGTTTGCTGTCACAATACCCACGAACAACCGCCATTAAAACTGTTGCACAAACGTATCCAGGTTTAAGCTTTCAGCCGAAACAAAGCCACTTTACAAATGGTTCATACGTATACCTGGTACATGTGACATACTACACGCACTCTTCTTTACACAATAAAAATGAAATGCATGTGCCATTACTTTCTCTATTCACTGCTGTACAGTGTTACTTATTCCCTGGTAGATCCATTTGAAATTAAGTTTTCTTTACAGATTCAGGTCGCGAAAACAATAAAAGAATAACAACTTTCCAGTTGAAAAAAAAATTGTATAATTCAAAATATTACCAAGGAATATATCCGAAAAGGATAACTTCATAAAATAAAATGTATTTGTAAAAACCGAGTGGGATGGCCCAGGCGGTTTCATCTATGCCCTGCATTCGGGAGGCCCCGTTTCGATTCCTGTGGCAGACCTACCTTACCCATAGATTTTTGGGGGGTTTTCCGGGTCGCAAGGCGAATGTTGGGTGGATTAATTATATCCCCCGACCTTTCTGTCCATCCATTTCATCTCCATTGCCATTTCATATCATCTCTGATCTTGTGGTTTCTTTTAGGTAAAAGTGTCGGCGGTGCATGATAGGATGATATGCACTGAGTGAACACTCTCCTCCGGCGGGACGGCCTCCGATCTCCGAGCCGGCCTAGTGGGTGCCCATTCTGGAACGCGGCTGGCGCGCTGCCAGCCTGCCTGGAGTCCTCTGGGGGAGAGGCGGCCTTCATTCTCCGAACCGCCCTGTGATTGTTTCTGAGCCACGGCAGGTGGGATGGCAATTGTCTTGGACCGCCGGGCAGCTTCTATCTAGTAAAGTGTAATGATCCCGCCCTCTGTACTATAGTGACTCCTTGGGGTCAGCCGCCCTCTCATCTTCCCTCCCGGGAGTGCCCCACTTGGGGGCATAGGTACAAAAGACCAGTCCCGTTGAGGTGCCGAATTCTTTCCGAACAATCCAATCAAATGTATTTGACAAAAAGTTTTATGTCAACAACAGCTATATTCTTTGTGAAATAGGATTCCACGGTTTACCGAATATGTGAAAGTCATCAATAACTAAATGGGCTTCTGAAGACATTCTCAGAAAATTTAAAATGTATACGCCATTTGGTGTAAAATTTTAATCAAAGTCGTTAGAACCATTTTTGAAAATAACAGAAACTCTCATGTAATAGCTACTTGTGTTTGTGTGGGAGGGGGCTGAGAATTTTCTTGAAAATTAATCACGTTGTACCCTTGAAGATGTTAAACATTAATACCAAGTTTGGTTTTTAAACAACTTTCATTTTCTAGTTAATTGTTGGTAGGCATCCATGGACTGAGTTTTAGAAGAAAAGAAAGTGTATTTTCTTGGGAGGGGGGGGGGGAGGTTGCTGGTGAGTTCAAATGTCTCCAAACATAAGCATATTTCCAGTGATATTTGGTATCCAACTTTTGGGTGCAATTCAATGACTACTTCCCCTATTTACTAAAACCAGGTAGAGGAAGTCAAAACAGATGGGAATAGATACCTCAAGTCCTGCGACCTGAATGATATACTAGATGTTCGTTTGCTCTACTGAGATATTTGTTTCTTTCGCCAAGTCTGCTATTCTTAGTAAACACTTTAGGAAATTCTTGCAAGCCCAGTAACGGAATGTTTGATATTGTTTCGCTTGCCTTTGACCATCTTCTAAAAAAAGAATCGAGCAACGACATTTGCATAGATACCCATGTAACTGAAGTCCAATTGCTTTAGCACACATTTTTTTTAATTTCTTTTAATTAGCCCAGAATGTCCAATCAAGGACAAGGACTTTCTAAGATGGGAGCTCAGTAAGTAAACTATACGCGGGGAGCTATGCCTCATAGAGGTTTCCAGTCAGATGCCTGGTATAAGAGAGAGAGGGAGAGAGAGAGAGAGAGAAGGAGATGATAGAATGAGTGTGAAATGAATGATAGGAAAGATTAATAATGGAGCATTTGAAGGAATAAGGCAGGGGAACAGGAGGACCCGGAGAAAACCCACCCCAGCGCCGTGTTGTCCACCACATATCTCACTTAGCGGTCGCCAGGGATCGGACCCGGGTCACCTTGGTGAGAGTCGAGCGGTCCAACCATCGGCTATGGGCCCTTAGCAGTTACTGTGCCCTGTTCTGTTTTGCCACATTGATTTGAGCTTATGAGTGCATTTTTATTCACTTACGTTATTGCCTAATGTAACTCTTTGTCAAAAGTATAGGATGGTCTTAGTATAGAACCAATAAAAGAACTCTGTTTCTTATTTCTTTACCAAATTTTTGGTTCCCACGAATTGCTCTACGTCCTGATAGTCACATCGATTTCACTGAATAGTAGTGGACCAGCACAATTAGTGTTCCATATAGGTTCAGATGTGCAGCATGAGCACTTAGACGCATATTGCGGCTACAGACCACAAAGACGGATGGAACTCCCTAAAGCTTCCAAACTCAATACCCGTTTTACTACTGGAGCATCCTGGAGACTACGGGAAGAACTTTGTCTTTTGAGCAAGCATCAGGAAACCTAGAATCTGAAAGATGGTGGAAAGAAACTTGTGATTAATTAAAAAGTACCCCAGCATTCGCTTAACATCACGCAGAAATTGCGTTTTGGAATCAAGGCCGGGAATTCTCGAAAGAGAACATTTTCCTTCACCATGACACTACTAGATAAATTGCATTTCAGGGCCAGCTTACGATAACCAGCTTTTAAACATGTGATTATCGCTTGGTTTCCTACGGTCCCCTTCTGTATTCTTTGCACACATTTAAAGGGGCAAAAAAACTAATAAATAGCAGGATGCTGCAAGTTGTATACGAGTCGATATTTCATGTACATTGTTGGAAACATTTATTATTTATTTATTTATTATTTATTTACTTACCTATTTATTTACTTATTATTTATTTACTTACCTATTTATTTATTTATTTATTTATTTATTTATTTATTTATTTATTTATTTATTTATTTATTTATTTATTTATTTATTTATTTATTTATTTATTTATTTATTTATTTATTTATTTACTTACTTACTTACTTACTTACTTACTTACTTACTTACTTACTTACTTACTTACTTACTTACTTACTTACTTACTTACTTACTTACTTACTTACTTACTTACTTACTTACTTACTTACTTACTTACTTACTTACTTACTTACTTACTTACTTACTTACTTACTTACTTACTTACTTACTTACTTACTTACTTACTTACTTACTTACTTACTTATTTATTTATTTATTTATTTATTTATAAATTTATTTATCCATCCATCCATCCATCCATCCATCCATCCATCCATCCATCCATCCATCCATCCATCCATCCATCCATCCATCCATCCATCCATCCATCCATCCATCCATCCATCCATCCATCCATCCATCCATCCATCCATCCATCCATCCATCCATCCATCCATCCATCCATCCATCCATCCATCCATCCATCCATCCATCCATCCATCCATCCATCCATCCATCCATCCATCCATCCATCCATCCATCCATCCATCCATCCATCCATCCATCCATCCATCCATCCATCCATCCATCCATCCATCCATCCATCCATCCATCCATCCATCCATCCATCCATCCATCCATCCATCCATCCATCCATCCATCCATCCATCCATCCATCCATCCATCCATCCATCCATCCATCCATCCATCCATCCATCCATCCATCCATCCATCCATCCATCCATCCATCCATCCATCCATCCATCCATCCATCCATCCATCCATCCATCCATCCATCCATCCATCCATCCATCCATCCATCCATCCATCCATCCATCCATCCATCCATCCATCCATCCATCCATCCATCCATCCATCCATCCATCCATCCATCCATCCATCCATCCATCCATCCATCCATCCATCCATCCATCCATCCATCCATCCATCCATCCATCCATCCATCCATCCATCCATCCATCCATCCATCCATCCATCCATCCATCCATCCATCCATCCATCCATCCATCCATCCATCCATCCATCCATCCATCCATCCATCCATCCATCCATCCATCCATCCATCCATCCATCCATCCATCCATCCATCCATCCATCCATCCATCCATCCATCCATCCATCCATCCATCCATCCATCCATCCATCCATCCATCCATCCATCCATCCATCCATCCATCCATCCATCCATCCATCCATCCATCCATCCATCCATCCATCCATCCATCCATCCATCCATCCATCCATCCATCCATCTATTTATTTATTTATTTATTTATTTATTTATTTATTTTATTTAGTGAATGTGAACATTACAGGTTTCCCCAAATAAAATGTTCACTATAAAGTTACAATATGAACAAAATGTATCACAAACAACAGAAAATTAATTACAGAATAAATGATAACAAAACAAAACAAACAAAAACCAGTTGGTAACATTGGTTCACATGTACAGTAAGTCAATCATTCTACTTTTGGTTATAAATAATCACAGGATAAAGCAAAGTTTCTGATTTTCATACTAAATATATCAATGTTTAAATTGAATAAAATAAACGAAATGAATAACATACAGTTAAACCTTTTTAGAAATTATGATTTAATTAGTAAAATTTATTGTATAATGGCAAATATTGTTACATTCATACGAAGATAAGTAAACAATATTTATTTTGTTTTAGTTTATACTTAAAGGAATAAGTAAACCACTCATTACAATAACAAATACCAGCAAGAGGTAAATAGAAGAAACCTGTGGGCATGTCTTTGATGTAGAAGTGGCAACATTTGCAAGTTGGCAGGCGTAATAGTGGTTTTAACTTTAACTCTGCGGTCTCTCTAAGCGCCAGGTGCTAATTTCCAGGAGAGCTACACCCACAAGACATTCTTCTCCAGCCAGAATCTGGAATTTTCTACCTCCATGTTTCAGATGCAGACAAAATAAGCAATGAGAACTTCAAAAGCCACCAGTCGACAGAGACTTGAGTTACAAAGGTCGTATAATTAACTCCGAGGTGTACTGCTTTCTATACAAGTGTTTAAACATTTACAGTGTTTTGAGCGATTCGTTCAACAATTTATTCACTTCACTTTAGGTACTGAAAAGGTTTTATATTTTATGAATTAATAAGAACAATTAACAGAGAATGACCAGTTTGTGTAAAGGTGAAATTATCGGAAAATTCATAAATTAAATGGATTGAAGTTATTTTAAAGTTAAACCTCTATGGTAAGTCTGTCCTTGCATTCTTCCACCATAATATGTATTCTAGAGATTATTACGCGATTTCATTGGTCGCTACAGGTCTTCACTGATCTTTCTTGGGCTCAGTGTCCTAGTTTATATATTATTTGTCCCTTCATAACTATTTGGTTGAATAACTATATAATTTCTGTTTTATAAAGAAATCAATATATTTGTATTCATTTCAAATATATAGGGCAGTTAATTATTCGAACCCACTCGCGGCCTCTCTCCACTGCGCGAGATGGCCGGCAATCGCCGGGAACTTAGGCCGGCAGAGGCGGACTGGAACCCTTATCTTATAATACATGATGGAAATATTGACCTTTTGCTCTCAAACCCCGGCTATGGCATTCAATTTTTCAGTCTGACTCTACGTTTCCACAATTTAGCCTACACAGGGCCAGTGTGAAAAAATAATTAATTTCCATTAATTAACCTAATAGTGGTTAACTATAAAGCCCGGGCCTTAAAGTACTTACATGTAGGAAGTCGCCATTAAGGTAGTTGTCTCACGTGTTTATGAGAACTCCTAAGTGGTTTACCGGGAAAATATGAGTCAGTTGGGGAATTTAATGTCATATCGGCACGTTGACCATAGTAGCACAATGGTAGTGCGGCTGGACGGAAACCAGAAGATCCGTGGTTCAAATCCCGGCTATGGCATTGAATTTTTCAGTCTGACTCTACGTTTCCACAGTTACTCCTGTGATTTCTTGCAGTTTAAAAGTTTATAGCATTTAAAAAACGTTTAATTTGAGTTAGTTTTTTTTTAAATTATGAATGTTAATATTAATTATATGACATCTAAACACATTTATGGAGTGTTATCAATGACAGTGAGTTAAAAGTGCATAAAGGGTCAATTTATTTTAGGTTAATATAGCTCAAAGCAATACACAGAAATGTAGAACAAGTTGATACAGACTAAAGCATACTGCATAACACAGAAAAGCTAAGTCTATACTGATGTAAAACTAGCAAAATAAAAAGAGAATATACAAAAGTAGCCTCGCAATTACTGACGTGACCCAAGCATAGAATGGCCGCGCCGTGGCTCAGTGCTTAGACAGCTTGGCTCTCACCAAGGCGGCCCGGGTTCGATCCCAGGCAACAGCAAAGTGAGAGATTGGTGGACAACACGGGCTGGGGCGGGTTTTCTCCGGAATCTCCGGTTTCCCCCGCCATCTCATTCCACCGGTGCACCATCTTCATCTCATGTATCATCAGTGTCATCGCCTGTGGTGCCGTATGTAGTAAAAGCGGGCGTTAAACACTATATATTTCATTTACGCATAGAATGAATGAAAGTTGCGCGTAAAACAGAACAGAACAATGAAAATCGGAACTTTGGCAACTGAGAACTCCAGTTGAAATTAACAAGTGTTTATCACTTCCTTAAAATTGTGATTTCTATTGGTTTTCAGAGACAAGGATTGAAATTTTCCGTTAACTGAGATGTGAAGATAGATTTATGACAGTCATTAGGCATCGTAAGAGGGATTTCTTTTGTAAAACAACTGAAATCGCTCGGCAGTCGCTGTCTGACAGCGGAGCAGGTAACATCGCCACACCGTGACGACTTGTTTATCTTTCCGACGCGAGAGGCGGCGTTAGTAGAACGGGGCAAATTGCCGGCCTAATTCTACATCAAATTTCTTTGTGTTTTCACGTGCGTACTTTCTACTCGTGAAGTGTTAATATTTAGTGTACTATGGCTGACCCCCCTGATACGGGGCAGCTAATCTACTCCGCAATGCAGACATGTTACCAGCAAGAAGAACAACTTTCTGCTTCTACTTCTCTGCAGCAATCTCTACCGACTCTTCACTGTGAACCAGTCCAAACTTCACTCCGTCCTACGACTTCTGCTACTAGTGAAAATGACGAACGTGCTTCTAAGCGGCAGCGGACTTCAGGAGAATCCGTTGCGCCATTAGACTCCAACATGGATTTTGACTCGAGTGATGGTGTACCAAATGGGAACTTGCCAGTAGACACCTCGAACGTCGGCCCTCTTCAGTCTCCGACGACGAGGCCTTCTACACTATCTCCTCCTTCCACGTCGCGTCCTACAACCACACCTTCTACACCTGGCGTCTCTACACCACGTAGCCATTCCAATCGTTATAGCAGCGCAGATCCCGGACCTTTTTATGTGTTTATTGAAAGTTTGGATAAGAATGTGGGTAAGTTACACCCCATGAGTGTGGGTAAGTTACACCCCATGAGTGTGGGTAAACTGCTATTTCGTCACAACCCGACAATCCGACGTGCAATTGTGCATATTACCTCAGCAGGAAAAAACCGACTGAAAATTGAGGCAGCATCGGCAGAGGCCGCTAATACTATAGTAGAATCACCGGCATTCACTGGAACATCTTTGGAAGTTTACATTCCCAATTTTATGATACACAAACAGGGTGTTATTCGCAACGTGGACACCAGTCTCTCAGAAGAAGAAATTGCTGAGTTTCTAGAGAGTGCCTACCCTGTTATTTCTGTCCAGCGTTTTTCTCGACCCACTAGCGACCCTGCAGTACGGGTCCCCATTCCTGTGTGTAAGATTACCTTCCGCTCTCAAGTGTTGCCGACTCATGTAGTCATCTTTGGAACGCGATGCCAGGTGGAACCTCGTGATCCTCCAGTTTACATCTGCACTAAGTGTTTACGCTTCGGCCATCGCTCGCATCAGTGTCGGAGTGCGGCTAGATGCGGTAAATGTGCTGGACCCCATCTCTTAGAAGACTGCACCTCTACCTCAGGTCCTTGCTGCATTCACTGTCAGGGAGCTCACCTGGCAACAGACAGAAAATGCCCAGCATACCATCAATACCGGGAGGCACGGGTGGCAGCTTCTCGAGCAGATGCCCCTTGCTCGCCTCAGTCATCTCGTACAACTTACTCACAGGCCATTAATGGAGCCCTCTCGATGACTGATACACGGTCTTTCCCTCCTCTCCCTGGAGCAATATCTCCTACAAAGTCAGCCAGTACTCTTCCGCCGCCTTCCTACACTCCTCGACCAGCACCTTCACCAGGAATCCAACCGGCCGTTGCCCTCGCCACTCCGACTTCACCTGCTGTTTCGGTGCCTCGTGTGTCAACTCGACCTCCCCCGGTCCGAGTTCCGCATTTTCCCCCAGTTCATTCCAATCTGTATATTCCACAACGAGTACCTGTATCTCCAATAACTCATAATCCTTATCCGCCATCTTGGGCGGGTCCTTCATCGCCGTCTGCTCCCACTAGTTTGCAGCTTGTGGAGCAACTACTACAGCTCATAGTTCCTGTATTATCTGCTTTTTCTCCTTCCTCAACGGCCCCTGTTCAACTTGAACTTCTCCGCGACTTCCTTACCAGCTTATTACAAAGCTCATAAACCAACGATGACAACCCAACATTACAGCATGGCTTCAACCCTGTTGCAATGGAATTGTCGTTCTCTTCGAGCTAATTATGACTCTCTTGTGCAAGAACTCTTTGTACGCCACGTCAGCATCGCCCTGCTGTCTGAAACTTGGTTGACTCCGAATACGTCTCTTCGCGTACCTTCTTTCTGCCTCTACTCCAAGGATAGGACGGACGGATGGGGAGGAGTTGCAATTCTGGTACACTCTGCTATTCCACATTACACCATTCAGATAGACCACAGCCAAATACATTCTTTTGAAGCTGTGGCGGTGAGGACTCTGCTTTGTCAACGAGAGGTCACAGTTGTCTCATTGTACTGTTCCCCTAGAATGATCATCACCAGTCGAGAATGGTATCATTTCCTGCGCCAGTTACCAACCCCCATTTTACTCGGCGGAGATTTTAATGCTCATAATACCACATGGGGTTGTGACCTGACAGACGCTGCTGGCAGAACGCTTTTGGACTTCATCGAGGACTCTGGTTTGGTTCTTCTCAACGATGGGACTTCCACCCTGCTCACTCGGCCCGGACACCGACCGTCAGCGATTGACTTGACGCTCTGCTCCCCTTCCCTATCTTCTGAACTCCAATGGAGGGTTCTTCCCTTTACAATGGGCTCCGATCATTTCCCGCTGGAGATTTCGACTATTCTTCCGCACGTTTCTGTGGCCCACCGGCCTTCGACCAGATGGAACTTACGGCGTGCCAATTGGGTCAAGTACGAACGTATTCTGGAAGCCACCGTCTCTGAGATTCCCAATGATCGTCCTCCGTTGGTGCGTTACGACACCTTTCTACAGTGTATCAATAGTGCGGCTTTGCTTTCCATCCCAGAGAAACGGCCAGTTCTTACGTCCCGTGGTGTACCATCTCCTTGGTGGAATGCAGAATGCAGTCGTTATGTTGCGAAGAGGAAATTGGCGCTCAGTACCTACCGGCACAACTCTACATGGGACAATTTTCTGGCCTATAAACGGGCCGCAGCTGAGGCCAAACGTTTTTTACGACAGTGCAAAAAGGAGTGCTGGAAGACCTTTTGTGCCAAACTCTCTAACACCACCCCACTTTCTCAGATTTGGGGGTTTATTAACAAATTGAGGAAGAAGGCAGTTCCTACCCGCCCTCTGAGGGATTGGATCGCTGAGTTTGCAGATCACATTGCTCCGCCATCCGTGACATCACCACCAGCACCTACTGGTCTCTCTTCTTCCGGGGACTCGCACCACACTTTGATGTCAGCATTTTCCATGTCTGAACTCCAAAGTGTACTGAAGTCGTCGTCGAATTCAGCTCCGGGTTATGATCAAATATCCTATAGCATGCTCACCCACCTTCCTCCTCGTGCGAAGATGATCCTTTTGGAACTATTCAACGACCTTTGGGCCTCCGGCGTCTTCCCCGAGGGTTGGACTACACAGATCATTGTACCTATCTTGAAGCCGGGGAAGGACCCTAGCTTTGGTACCTCTTATCGCCCGATCGCTTTGTCTTCCTGTATCGCCAAGACCTTTGAACGCTTGCTTAAACAACGACTTGAATGGTGGCTGGAATCCCGAAGATTATTACCCATGTCCCAATATGGTTTCCGCAAAACCCGGAGTACTTTGGATAGTCTCAGCATCCTGACTACTGACATCGAGCGTACCTATTTGGAACAAGGATATCTGACAGCCATCTTTTTGGACATTTCCGGCGCCTACGACAGTGTTTTACTGCCAGTTTTGCTTGGGAAGCTGCAAGCACTAGGTCTTCCTCCTCGGTACTGCTCTGGCATTTATAATCTTCTCCGACATCGCCTCATCTATATCCGTTCTCCTGATAACTCCTTCTTCGGCCCCAGAATAGTAGTTCGAGGATTGCCACAGGGAGCGATTTTGAGTCCTCTTCTTTATGCACTTTATACGTCGGATTTAGACTCCCTATTTAGTCCTCACATTCGCGTTCTCCAGTACGCTGATGATATCTGTTTGTACGCTCGGTCCTCTAGTTTTTGGATTACTCGTCTGTGGCTTAGTGATCAACCTGGGCCTCTGAACACGGATTACATCTTTCACCTTCCAAGTCTACAGTCGTAGTGTTTACTAGGAAACGACGGACATTTCCTGATGGCGTTATCCGCTTGGGACCTTTTACTTTTACCCTTGCATCTTCCGCAAAATTTTTGGGTGTCTATTTGGATAGTCGCCTTTCATGGAGTCGTCACATACAGCATCTCATCTCCAAGATTGGTGCAACTCTTAATGTTCTACGCAGTATCGCTCATTCATGGTGGGGTGGGGATGCTTCCATATTACTTCTGCTATATCGTTCCCTAATTCGGTCGGTGCTGGACTATGGCTGTATCTTCTTTGGCTCTGCTTCCACATCGGTCTTGCGCAAGTTGGATATCGCTCAGTACCGTGCTCTTAGATTTTGCCTGGGTGCTATGCTTTCTACACCGACGAATGCACTTTTGGTTGAGGCCTCCGAACCACCATTGGAGATACGACGACAGCAATTAACCCAGCGCTTTCTATTGCGAGTTTTCTCCGTGGATGCCCACCCAGTATTGCGGACGTTGCAGTATCTTGCTGCTAATTATCTCAACGTGGATTTTCCAGCTGTACGACGATTGCCCTTACTCTTACTGGGTTTTCGGTCTCTATACCACGCTTTTCCCTTAATTTTGAAAAGTCCCTCTCTTCCGGGGTTTCAATATCCATATGACTTACACTTCTTGAATGTTTCGGTGCATTATGTTCCTGATCACATCATTCGGACCCCAGACGTGAACATCACCCTCTCTCATTTCTTGCAGATTACATGGCCAGATTTCACCACGATTTACACCGACGGTTCTAAATCTGCTGATGGAGTAGGTTATGCATACGTCTGTCCTTCTACTAATGCCCTGGCTCGATACCGCCTACCTATGGAGGCTTCCAGCTACACTGCAGAGGTTTTGGCCATTCGTGACGCTTTGCAATATGGTATTTCTCAGGGCTTCCCCAAACTGCTGATCTTAACCGATGCGCAGAGTGTGCTGCAGAGACTCTCATCTCCCCGCTGGACGAGAGCCATGCACCGTTATCTTTACGAGATACTGACGTTGGTGAACAACGCTACCATAGCTGGACATCAAATTCACTTCCTTTGGATCAGAGGGCATGTCGGAATTCGAAACAATGAAGTCGCCGATCGCCTGGCAAAAGAGGGACTCACCCAAGGCACCTTCCAAGGCATCCAACTGCCCTACACGGATTTCTTCCCGGTCCTTCATCGTGACGCCTATTGTCGCTGGAATGAAGTCTGGATTCGTTCGCAGGCCATCAAAGGCAAACACCACGCCGCCGTTCAGACGCATCTATCCACGACCCCTTGGTTCTCCAGCTTCAGGATTGCACGTCGACATCTCACCTCCATCATTAGAATGCGACTTGGACATGGATGTTACCCTGCGCATCTTCACCGACTACGTCTCATCGATTCCCCTGTATGTCCTGATGACCCAGGCGAAACCGCTGACCTCAATCATCTCCTGTTCAGTTGCTCTCGCTACCGAGCCCACCGTTCTTCCTTCCTCCGCCGCCTACTTCAGCAGTCTGTTCCTTTTCCCGCTAGCGTCAACACCATATTACAGTTATGCAGCAAACCTGTATACCAAGCTCTCCTACAATTTCTTAAAGACAGTGATCTACACATCTAGTTTCCTCCCAGCCTCTTAAACTTCCTTACATTATTTTTCTTATTTTTCCCTACGATGGCCATATGGGATTTTACCGAAGGCCAAAAAAAAAAAAAAAAAAAAAAAAAAAAAAAAAAAAAAAAAACTGAAATCGCTTCAGTAACAAACATACCCCATATGGGCAATGGTGGAACAATGGGCTAATTTAGCGGGAAGGGTTGCTTTCCACATTTCAGAGGAGTACTCACTTACTTTATAACTTTCTAAACATGTTAAGGTTCTAAAGACTCTTCAGTTAGTTTCCAAATGAATAAGCATTGGGAAAAAAATATTTACTTGGGGAAATCTTCGATTTCACATTTATGTAGCCTAGTCATTTCTCTATCCTTCTAAACTTCACATGAACAACGTGTCAGCCATAAGAGGGTCAGACATAATTGTAAATCTAAACAATAATTCCTGGTGTATTATCCCCCTCACAAGAAATAAAACTGCTCTGCATCAACACATCATACCATTGTAACATTTCAAAGGTGAAGTCTTGATGACGTCAAAGTATGATAACTTCTAGAGTTTTAAGTATCGGAAGAGACATTTCTGAGATGATTGAATTTGCTTGCACCGTTCATGAAATGGTGATAGATAGCGAAGATATAGCGGAATTCCAACCATGAGGAGAACCTGGCATGCTTTAGATTCCCCAAACCCCATATTTGGCTCAAGTGAAGGCTTTAATCGATGCAGGTCCAGTGCCCTAGTACGAGATCCGCGCCGATGGCCACACATTGCTCTCCTGCCGAGCTATGCGGGCAAAATTTGATAGGTATTGCTTTCAGATTCGGACATTTAATGAATGGGGATGCAAAATTGTCCTCAGCTCGAAGAAATTGTACCATATCTCATACAGAGCTATGCAATTTTACACAGAAGAGTTCAAATAATTTCGAAATAATAAAATGTTATCACACTTTAAAACAAAAACTAAATCAGAATGGATAATGTTGCTCATTTTAAGAATTCAGCTCTCATTCATTGAAATCTTGCAAATTTATTAGCAACTTAATGATCATACTTACTTATGATATTGTCAGGATACTCTAAATAGAAGCACATCTTGTATAGAATGTTAAGCAGAGTTAAGGAACATCAATAAACATATGTATAACAATATCCATTATGTTTCAGTACCTCTACTAAATCCTGCACAGAACATTCTTATAAAGAATTTTCCAATCTAGGAGTACTGCATTTTAAACCAGATTTACATTTATAAAAGTGTTCTATTACAGTTTCCTTGCAGGTGTATTGGGAATAGGGCAATATGTTAGGATTAAGAGATACCAAATCTTTTAAAAGCTGATGTGATGACTTTGAAATTCCTTCTCTTTGCATCTGCAGGAGGGAAAGAGACAGATGAAAGAGAGAGAGAGAGATAGATAGAGAGAGAGAGAGAGAGAGAGAGAGAGAGAGAGAGAGAGAGAGAGAGAGAGAGAGAGAGAGAGAGAGAGAGAGAGAGAGAGAGAGAGAGAGAGAGAGAGATAATCAGACATCAAGGACTTACCATTTGAGAAAAGCACAAGTATTCGAAAAATAAAAGTCATTAGCAATGAATATCTTGGAAATTGTTAACTAAAAAAAGATTGTGTCTTTAGCGGATCTACACTTTGAGCAGTAATATTTTGTCTATCTTTACGGCTTACGACTTATAAAGTGCATATCTTACATTTTCTGGAAATGCCTCCGAAGCATATTTCAAGATTTTTGCTTATGTCATGAAACTATTTGAAACCCGCCTCTGTAGCAAAGGTGACAGCATGCCTGCCTCAGGTTCAAGATGTGAGTTCGAATCTCAGAGTGAGCTATATGGATAAGGATTTTTTAAGGATTTTCCCTCATCCTGAGAAATGAAGGTCTGATACCTCTAAGCTCTATGGACCTCGGACACATTTGAACATCGTTTTAAGTTCCATATGACTTAACGTAGGAGTACATAAAAAAGAAAATTGTCTTAAACTAATGTAATATAATCGAAAAGTTCCACTTTGGGTACACCAACTGTTTCAAAAAAGTATGTATGTACTGCAAGGAATGAATTTCCACGGTCCTAGAATAGCACGAAAAAATCTATACGAATAATACGAAAATCTATACGAATTATATCCAGAGAGGCCAATACAGTATTCGTAAAACGCATTCCTCCTGATATACCCGATATTGAAGTTCATAAAAACATGTAGTGGTGGGCAGAGATCGCAATCTTAGTAGCACTTGTTTCAGATCACGGTCTAGTTTTAAATAATGTTCAAAAGTGAACTAATATCTTAAAGAAATAAGAGCTATTAATGTTATTTCTCCTTCTCCCCGTTAATGGAAGTCCTGGGCATAAGTTGATTTTAATCTGAGATAAATATATCAACCTGGTTCAACGGCAGACGCTGATAATGCTGTTGAAAGTTTACTAAAACAATTTGCTTGTATCTAAATGAACGAACTTCATGAGGCGATGGCACAGTTTCTATTCTGCAAACAATTAAAAAAAACATAGTATTCTACGTAGATGACAAGGGATAAACGACTACCTTCTACAAAAACAAACCTAATTCTTATGCGTTTGATTAGGTATAAGCTAGTTACAATGTTGGTTTAAACCACATCATTCCTACTTGTCATCTCTCACCAACTACGACTGCACTCTTTGGCTGGCTACAAAACGAAAGCTCCAAAAACCAAATGCGAATCCCTCATTGCATGCAAATAACCTCATCGTCACTGATACACAATCTAAATGCAACATGCTAGCTTCGTGCTATGAAAACATGTTTAAAATAGATGACAGTGTTAATGAACACACAACAAACGCCATCATATACAAATCTCAACATATAAATACCCGATGCTTACAATAGGATTGTTGTAATATCTGCAAAATAAATAAACTCTGACAATAAACTTTATTATAAAATGGGACACACTTTTATCCCCAGTGTGATGTTAAAAAGCATCGTAACAAAGTCCTACTGTATCTATCTGGAATTTAAAATGCCGCACTGAGATTTCGTTACATTCCACAGTCTAAAAGGTCGCAGACAATTCCGTTTTTCACAAACCAGGAAAGCGAATTTCATTGAAATAACGACCATAGAGACAATTTTTGGGAGACGACCATCTTAGCAAAATGCAACAGTTACTGGTAGCAGACAATTAAGGCTTTGGCCTTTTCTTCCGAGAGGAGCACGTTTAATCGTGATGCTGGATTTCAATTCAGATCCTTTTGGAAACCGGCGTTAGAAATGGAAATCCGTCTAACTAAGAGGCACAGATCAATACGGCTTGATAATAAAGTTAAGTACAGATGTACTTTTTTATCTTGAAAAGCGCAGAGCGATGCTCAGTGGTATCTGGACGAGTCCACCTCAGAGCGGTTGCAACTGGAGGGGAGGGCAGGTCAGTTGCGCACCAGTTGCGAGCAAGTGAACAGGTACAGAGCTACTCGGTAACACTACAGCTTGTTTCAAAATGTGCTTGTCTCCTGGTTCCAAGAGAGCATTTATAAATGACGCCTCCTACCAGCACATTAGGAAATAAAATGCTACATTTAAAAACACGAGAAGTAATAACCAATGTCTATAGATTTATAAAAGAGGAACAATGGTCTGGGTCAGCTATAAAAATCTGAGAAGGGTATCTCAGGCAACAGTTGTGTCTGAAAGCAGTTTTGGAGAGATATTAAGGAAAGAAAAGCCATTGGTGCTAGCGCAACAACGTCCTTCTATATACCCAGTAAACAAAGATTAACAACATGCACAAAATCTAATTTGAACGTTTTAATTCAGAAGTAGTTAGGCGAACTATGAATAATTTTTAAAGCACAGAAAAACAAAGACCAACTTTGAAGAAAGTGCTTATGAAGCTAAAAATTCTACTGACTTCCAAGGCAGTGTATGGGCATTAAGAAGAGTTCTTTAGAAGCTAGGATTATTTGGGAAAAAAACACTAAGCGTGACAGACAAATTTTAATCGAACGTCGCACCATACATGCAAAAAGCTTAAGTATTTACGAAATATTCGGAGATATCGAAGTGAAGTTTATATAGTTTATATGGATGAAACTTATACATACAGCACATACTGGACCATATGCCTGGAGTGAAATACATTACAGGGACTCTGCAGCGATATTGAAAGGCCGACAGTTGTTTATCATGCCTGCTGGAGGAGAACAGGGTTTTGTTCCAAATGCCTATGTACTATTTAAGCGTGGAGATTACTGAAATAGTAAGAATTAGAACTTAGTTTATAAGAGCTGCAACACTGGTTTTGAGAATGAAATTTGTTTTTATGTATCGCCCTCCCTTCTTGTAATCTTTCGCGTGTGACGCATTGTGGCGATAGGTGAACTTCCCCATCACAGATGCTACTCATCCCTACCGCGCAGAATTCCTGTCAAGATAAAATAATACATTTGTAGTTACGTTTCTTTGACCCAATTAATTTTCATGCTCACGCCATCTCCTGACCTGGCATTTACTTTACTGAAAACAGTCTTTTGTTCAGTAATGCGAATTCTGTTAGTGTTTATAGTTGTGTTATATCCAATATTTCATTTGAGGTTATAACCTTAATAAATAGCCTAATAATGGGAGACATGCACACTCCCGAAACGTCAATTTCTAATCGTCTTTTCACCTGATTGCTGCCCGAGAAGAAATTGAGCACATTCATCCAAATTATTTCAAGTATCATTGAAAAGCGTCCTAAACATTGGAACTGCCTAGCTTCTTTGTTCAAGCTGTATATATTTGCTTTGAAGAATGCTGGTTTTGATGCACCCTCTTTCCCCCGTTTAAGCTGGAAACGTATAGCACATACCTGAATGAAGAGCTTCAGGGCGTGTTCAGGATGTATTCTAATTATGTGAAGTATAATGAGCCGTCAATACCATTAAAATAACTTAGAAAAATCCTAGAAAAGTATAGCAACATTTATTCTTTTATAAAGCAATCAATAGTGGTAGAGACAGTATGTTTCAACAAGAATTAAAGTTTAAATCTAGAAACGGAAAACTTAGATCATGTTTCTTATTTGATTATAATAAATCCAAAACATGTATTTCTGTTATGCCGTCTAGTTGTTCAGTATTTATTAATTATGTATTTACAATTTTCATTAACATGTGGAATTACTTGTGTATAACTTGACAGAGCGTTGAGGCGTATCGACCTTCAGGTGACCGCGCCGTTATCGTCTCCTATCGGGTCTTATCTGGTCGACTAGAAGTGAAATATTAGCAAGTTGACGTACAGTAAGTTACGAAACACAAATAGAGCTATTGGAAGTTGCGTGTGTCTATACGATATTATGACTCTGTAGGTTCGTAGAATTAAAGCTCCAATTTGCCAAAATTCTAAGTGTTCTTTATTTACGTGGAAATACACTCCGTAGCAGCAAAATTACATCACATAACACAACACATTCTTCCAAGGTCGATAACAACAGCTTTCAGTTTACAACAACACCCTCAGCTGTTCTCTGCTTACCTCTCGCGACTCACTCTCTCTTGTTTCACAACTTGCAACTCCCCATCACTAGCCATGGCTTCTATTTATACACCCATTCATGAATTTCAGACTGTTATGGAATTTTCTCTAACATGTCACTAGAAAAGACACGAATGTTCTAGAATGTAACTATATCGGTGCCGGCAAGTCTTTCACCTCTGTGATAAACTATCCGTCTCTTGTTTATCGGCGATTATCTTGTTTATCGTTAATTGTCGGCTCACTGTGAGCGTTAGCCGCGCGATCGTAAATAACGGCTCGCAACAATATGTTTTCTCGCGCCTGCCGATGTATGACACTGAAGCAAAAAGATTGGCGAGCAAGGGTTACCACAGCCCCACGTTGGGCGCCAATTTGATACAATAATTTAATGACGAACAAATAAGTTGGCGAGCAAAGAGGTTTCTCTCAGGATATGCGTGGATGTGTGTGAGGAGATTTTAATAACACTGGAATGCCCGTTTCCAACTTATTTATTTACTGCTTCTTCTTTTAAAACATCGAAATTGAAGTTGCCGACCAAGGGTTACCAATCTCTGTTTAGAGTTACTGACGGCAGAATGTTTATTACTCGATAAACTTTATTCGTTCCTCATATATATATATATATATATATATATATATATATACAGGATGTTACAAAAAGGTACGGTCAAACTTTCAG
Organism: Mantis religiosa; assembly: GCA_030765055.1. Lineage (NCBI taxonomy): Eukaryota > Metazoa > Arthropoda > Insecta > Mantodea > Mantidae > Mantis > Mantis religiosa. The sequence goes on along the minus strand of CM060951.1, from coordinate 30,278,964 downwards.
GAAACATTCTTCACATACAAAGAAAGAAAATATGTTATGCGGACATGTGTCTGGAAACGCTTAATTTCCATGTTAGAGCTCATTTTATTACTTCTCTTCAAATCACATTAATCATGGAATGGAAACACACGACAACAGAACGTACCAGCATGACGTCAAACACTTTATTACAGGAAATGTTCAAAATGTCCTCCGTTAGCGAGGTTACATGCATCCATCCTCCGTCGCATGGAATCCCTGATGCACTGATGCAGCCCTGGAGAATGGCGTATTGTATCACAGCCGTCCACAATACGAGCACGAAGAGTCTCTACATTTGGTACCTGGGATGTGTAGACAAGAGCTTTCAAATGCCCCCATAAATGAAAGTCAAGAGGGTTGAGGTCAGGAGAGCGTGGAGGCCATGGAATTGGTCCACCTCTACTAATCTATTGGTCACCGAATCTGTTGTTGAGAAGCGTACGAACACTTCGACTGAAATGTGCAGGAGCTCCATCGTGCATGAAGCACAATGGGTATTTTGACATTTGTCTGCACGAATGATTTCAATTTACATTTTAAGAGAAATGCTAAAATGAGCTCTACCATGGAAATTTAGCGTTTCCGGTCACATGTCCACATAACATATTTTCTTTCTTTGTGTGTGAGGAATGTTTCCTGAAAGTTTGGCCGTACCTTTTTGTTACAGCCTGTATATATATATATATATATATATGAACCGACAAATATTCAAGACGGAACCAGAGGACTGCCCCTAATCGCCCTCACGCATCAGACTGCTCTCATCGACCTCACGCCGAAGACCCTTCTCATGGCTTCCTGGCCACGAACTGCCCACATCTGCTCCACGCCGAAGACTGTTTGAATGATCACAGCTGCGTGTGTGTGTGTGTGTGTCACTTTCACTCTGTAAACTCCTTTTCAACCAAAGTCCCTTTGTAGCTATTTTGTCATGCCATTCTGAATGATCCAAAGAATACCCTATTCAACAAGTCAAGTGAGCCCCTTTAGAAATCTTTAAGGACGCTGTTTCTTACATTGCTTTTGTTATAACAACTTTCCCCACAACTCAACTGGCCTTGCCCTTGTCGTAACAAAGAACCAACATTCCTCTGACATCCATCATGACTCTTTACTTATGGCAAACCTTAATTTCGGTATCAACACGTTGCTGTCCAGAAGATATGATTACATCTGAGCAGACTATATATACACTGGACTCACCGTGTGTGCGCGATAAGCTGAGGTAAACGTCTCTGTGTTGCGAATGTTTCACGATACGCTTTCTCGCTTTGCCATGCAGTACTTCATGGTCCTATTTTTAGTGTAATAATAATATAATTTTAGCATTTCAGTCCTATTATATCTATATTTGAGTTTGCCTTTAGTATGTATAGATATCATACACTGTTATGGTTGGAGTAATGTCCAGTTAATGGAGGTAAATGTATAAATGAATAATGTAAGGAATAAGTAAATCAAGAGTTGGAGAAAAATAGTAAGAGTTAACAAGAGATGGATAAACCAATCTGGAGCGCAGCATGCAGCTATTAAGCCTAATGCAAGCAGCGGAAGAAGAAGATGCTCTTGATGATGATTACCAGGAGCAGCAGTATACCTCTTTGCTCTCACTGCAAGCTAACTGCAAGAAGCATTAGGGTATTCTGTCTCAAACTGACTCATGAGTAATATGTCTCCTCCATCATGACTTCATTTTAATGGACATTATTAGTGGAGTAGAGAAAGGAAGTTACTTCACATTTTCTTGAATTAAAGGACTGGGGTCACCCACTAAATGATTGTTATTGTGGGGTCGATGACCTTACACATTTCGTAACTTTTCTTCTACCTTTGTTGTTCCTATTCTTCTGATTAAGTTCTCTTCGGGGGAGCCTAAACATTTCTCAGGTCAGTTTGCTCAGTCTAGGAGCAAACAAACTTTGGATGATAGCATATACAGGATAGTTGAGTAGCTTAGAAAGAAATGTAATATAATGATAGGTATAATGGACTATAGTAAATTTAGCAGATAAAAGCATCCGATTCAGACATACAGGAAAATTTGTAAACATATCGGTCATATTTATTCTGTTTCGTAAGAACTAATTATGTTATCAACTTATTTTTCAGAGAATTGAAATTTGTTTCTCATTTTGAAGCCCAATATAATTTGTTTAACTGGAGATAGCGCCGCGCCGTGGCTCAGTGGTTAGACCGCTTGGCTCTCACCAACGCTGCCCGGGTTCGATCCCAGGTGACCGCAAAGTGAGATTTTTGGTGGACAACACGGCGTTGGGGAGGGTTTCCTCCGGGATCTCCGGTTTCCCCCGCCATCTCATTCCACCGGTGCTCCATCTTCATCTCATGTATCATCAGTGTCATCGACTGCGGTGCCGTATGTAGTAAAAGCGGGCGTTTAACACTACACATATTTTTTTAATTGGAGAAGGCTTTGCAAAATTAGATACAATATTATGCACTCACTATAAAGAAAGATTCGGAAGGTTTAAGCCACAATCATCGCGAAATATCCCTTAGATTTGAGGGATAGTTCCTTAAAGGCGATGTATCTCTATGTATCATTCATGGAATTTAATAGTTGCACGGATCTTGTTGATCTATACTATACTGTTGTGGAAAGAACACAATTTTTCAGAAGTCAAAGACTTCTTTATCAGACTATAACTCTACAACACGGGGCCCCCCGAAGGATTTTCAGGCTTAAGAAAATCCTTAGCGCTTTACAGGGCGAACCCTAAACCTAGGAAACAAATGGCCATAATATTACCTTTGGACTATAAATGTTGGATGCAGCTATCTCCTAGATAGTAGATACTGAGGACAGATTACAAATAACTTAGTACCAACTCTACAAAACAATGTCAAAGTATAATTTTATCATTTCAGCAGAGAAAACGAAAGTGTTGGCGTTTATTGGTAAATACCCAACCAGGTCCAAAATGCTCCTAAAAAACAAAATTCTAGAACAAGTTAAATATTTTAATTACTTAGGATGTGATATTTCCTATGAATATGATAGAGATTTAAAACAAAAATCTATAACTTTCAAAACATATGCTGCACTATACAACGAATATTGAAAAACAAAACAAGAAGAGATACCAGGCTGGCCCCGTAGCTCAGTCAGTAGAGCACCTGCCTGCCGTGCTAAGGGTCCCGGCTTCGAGTGGGGGTGGGGATTTTTCTCCGACGAAGATAATTCCCCATCCTCCCCAGAGTCTGGAAGTATGAATGAGAGTGTAAATGTGTGCGTGATATAATGATTAAAAGCCAAAGATAAGGAGTTAACACTTTCAGTATGTTCCAAAGGAGAACGGCCGCCGATATGACCATAGGAGTTAAAGGCGGGGTATATGGAACAAGGAAAAAAAGGCAGTGCCTGTTGTATAGTATGGAGTCGAGGCCTGGACCTTGAACAGAAGTGATAAAAGAATAATTGAAACGGCTGAAATGAAATTTTTGAGGTACATAGCTAGCTGTAGTCTTAAAGATCACCTTAAAAGTGAAACAATAAGAGAACTAAAATATTTACTTTAAATGACAAAGTCAGGGAGTACAAAATGAAATGGCAAGATCATCTCTCTCGAATGCCAGAGGAAACACTCACCAAACAGGTCTTGCCAGTATACACCAGTTGGTATTAGAGATTTTGGAAGACCGCGGAGACGCTGGGAAGATCCCTTCTGAGCCCAAACAAGCCTATTTGGCCTATCTTGAAGGTTGATGATGATGATATCTCCCAGAAAATGCCGAAAACAAATTGTTGAACTAGTGCAATGGTAGTAGTGACAGTAGTAGAGGAATATTCTTCACCGACGGTAGCTAAGGGCTGTAAAATTTCCCGAAAATCTTTCGCGTAGATCCTGTACTAATATTCAAAACTTTATATTTCAATTTTTTAAATTGTATTTTGCCCTCCCCTCCCTCTCTCTATCTCAAGCACAACCTGATATAAATACGCGGAAAATGTTCCTAGAATAGTTGTTGAGCTCAAAGGGCTCATAAACACGTGATTTAGTTCAAATACAACATTCCCTCTTCTTTATTTCTAGATGTAAACACATCGAAATATTCCAGGCACATTTTCAACAGTTCAATGATTATTAGATATTGTACTATTTGGAACGTCGTCTATGAAAGATGTCGAAAAACGAGGGCGTTAATCAGGGAGAAGTGCCTGAGCAGGTGAATGGGCTTGTAGCCCAACACCAATCCCGAATGTGTCCTTCCCCCTCCCCCCATTTAGCTTAATCAACAGCAAAAGCCATAAATTTCAGACTTCTGTAATTTGATTCGCTATAACCCCATTAGGAAGAGGCGTCAATTTTTAGATGGAAGTTCGGCATAATGCATGCCATTAATTATTGTATAATTAATTGGCATTAATTATACGAAAGTATAGAGATACGTGAATGCTATAACACAAGCCTAAGGGTAGAGTTAATTTATCAGATTATACACAGCACTGAGGCTGCCACCTATCATTCAAAGTGTGAAGTTTAATTGGCTGCTGTAATCTCTTGCATTTTGTCCCCTTCCACCAACCCGTTTTACAGTGATGGAAAACGTGGTTTGTTAGGGATGGCTGGGTGACAGTAAAACTGGTGCGCGCATACCCACTCTCGACTGTCTATTGTTTACCTCATGATCCAAGTGGCATACTGCAGAGAAGGCAGATGAAATAAACAACTAGGTTTTGGACTCAATAGAGAAAATTCTTAATTCCCAGAAGTAGTTTATTTTAAAGTACAACAATTATCGTCAATTAAATGAATTAAAAGTTACAATAAAATTAAATATCTGCTCCTCAGGCAAATTCTTAGTACTAGTTCGGAAGTTTACGCAAGGAAATGGGAGGCTGCTGGGGGAACCGCTCTCCTGGTTACCAACCAATGTGCCCGTGAAATATCTTGGGGTGTTATTGGACACTCGACTCACTTGGAACGCCCACATCTGTCGGTCTGTCACGCTTGCGTTTGCCCGGCTATCAAAACTGTACCCTTTACTCAACAGGCGCACTTCACTTGGTTATGAATCCTCCCTGCTTCTTTACACATCTCTAGTCCGTCCCATTTTTACCTATGCAGCTCCAGTCTGGGGTGGCACCAATAAGACTAATCTCCGCCGACTGCAGGTACTACAAAACAGGGTGCTTCGCACAGTTACAAACGCGCCATGGTTCATCCGAAACCAACAACTACATCATGAGTTTGGTCTTCTACCCGTTCACCAATACATCCGACACCTGGCACGTCCATTCTTTTACCATCTTCAGGAGGTCCCTGGAGCTGTTACCTACAATCTCGGTGCTCGCACTCGCCAACCAGCTCGCCTGAAGCGCAGACTGCCCCAAGATCTTCTCCTGAGTGACGTCTCCAGCACAGATGCCTCAGACACGTGATTACTACTATCAGACTTTAAGTTCTCAATTTGTGTTACAGTTATCCTCCATATTTAGTTAGAGGAGTCGTTCACGGCTACCTCCATTGTTATGTGTCCTGCTCCTATGTATCTTATAACAAACATCTGTAAAGCATAATTGCTGATCGATGGATAATAAATTAACAAAAAAAAAAAAAATGAAATGGGAGATTATTGGCATATCTTGGGCATAATCTAAGACACGTCTTGTCTGATCGCTGGTGGAACAAGACATGCTGGTAGACGATCGGGCGTCATTCTTGCCTCAATGGTAGAACCGCGTGTTATCGCCTGGCAGATGAATAAAAAACTAACACAGGACATTTAAATAATAGTTTTCATTGGTCGGCAAATTATAGACGGTTCATTAAAGGTGCGAAGTCAGAACCAGTGTCATTCTTCCATTCATTAGTAATACAACCACACATATCCTGAAATATGTTTCTCATAGCCTGAGCAGATAACCGACCTGCCGGAGGAGGAAGTAGTTTTCCTCAGAGCACATCATCCTGCCATGCACCGTCGAGACTCCCGCCGACACTTCTATCTCGAAAGAGACCACCCAATGAGAGATGAAATGGAGGGACAGGAAATTCGGGGGATGTAATTAACCTACCCAGCATTGGCCTAGCGACCCGGGAAAACCCATGGTTCAGTTAGGTCGGCAACGGGAAACGAACCCGTGGCCTCCCGAATGCAGGCCACAGACGAAAGCACCTTAGCCATCCCGCACGGTTCTGTCAGATGTTAATCTGTGACCTAGGAAATCAGAGACTGATAGATCATGGCTGACGACCTGTTCGTGGTCTGCGTAGGCGCGCGTGTTTGAAGTAACCCTTCCTACATGTTTAAACAACAACTATTCTCGACCTTGCACAATCCCAAATCTGATACAAATACTCCATTACAACTGTAGGTATGTTTCAAAGGAGTTGTTGCGAAAATGTAGCCTGAATAAATTTTGTGTATGATGCACATTGCGTGCGTTTTCAAAGAGCTTAACATATTTAGGAATTCAAAGTACCTGCCTTCAGTAAGCCACTTTATTTCACTACTGTAAAAGCAAACATAAAGCACTTTGTGCACGCCCTTCAAATTTTTCCCATAACGTTCTCGTTAAAACACCGAAATGGGAACGAAATAAAAAAAAGGAAACAACACGCCCAGCAGAGCCCAGACGTTACTGGCCTTAATCCAAAGCTTAGCAAAGGAGAGAGGAGGTTTTAAAAACTAAGAGGATATCAAAGCATAAAAAAAAGCCTCACCTATTGTACGTGGATGTAGTCATGGCTGAACATTAACTGAGCGGTGGGGTGATGTTGACCATGCCAGATACATGTTGTTTTAACCGGCAAGGGGCCAAAAAAGCGTTTGAAACTACATCTTTTACTGAGCGAGATGGCCTTGCAGTCTGTTAGGTGAGCTCCCGTTGCACCGGTCAACACAACTTCAGCTTTTTCGCGATTTTCCCTGACTGATAGCAAAATGATAGTGTAGTCGTTCCTTGGCTGGACATGTTTCGCGGTGTACGGTCGCCGTCGGGGCGGGAGACATTAAAATATACTGGTAAATACATTACTGTCCACCAAACACATGAACGCTGGGCAGAAGAATGTTAATCACTTTTGCTGTCCGCATGATGTTTATGCTCGTCTTCCGGATATAATAAGATACCAGGTTCATCTGAATAACAAGAGTGCCGTCACATAAGTAGTGACATGCAGTGATTAGGAGGCATCGAATTAATCAAAGTCAGATAATTAAAAAAGAAATTAAATTAATAAAAATGCTTTGCTAAACTAATATAAAAATCTTGTTATCATAATATGAAATTAAAATGGATAGATTAATGATTAAAATAACAGTTCACTTAAAGAATAAGAATGGAAGAATATAATTTGATATAACATATATACCAGCATCCAGCCAAGGAAGAGAAAACATCCTTGTAAAAATCTGTACACGTCGGAGAGACAGGAAAGAAGGACCGTGACCTTCTTTGTGCTAGTAAAAGTTCAATGTCTGAGAACTATAAAATACTCCCAGCCAAGAATGTGTTGGGACAATGGGCTTTCAAAATGCAGTTGAGCATGAACGCTAAAGGGATTTACTTCGCTGATTTGATAACGATGTATAGCGTTACAAACAACTCAGGGTAGGCGTTCCCCAACTCAGGGAGAACTGAACGTCAATGAGTTAGATGAGTTTTGTAAAGCAATGCGAAAAATTCGAAATAAATGAGAAACCAATAATAATGTAACATTTGAGAAGGGTGAGCTAGTTTGGTCATGTGATAAAGTTAGAGAGGGGGTCAGAATAAAGTTCGAACTGAATCGTGAAGTAAGAAAGTCTCACTTAAAAGGTGATACTACGACAGGAAGGACGTGTTCATGCGCGTTAAGAAGAGAAGCGAAGATTTATAAGTGTGAAATGTAGGGAAGTTAAGAATAGCGCAACCAGCGTAAGTGGAAGCAGCATTAGAAGTTTATTAGAGCAAAGTAGTCGCCGTATAAAGAAGAAATAGAAACCGCGCAGAAGTAACTTTAGACAAGTAATATAGGGTTTCAAGTAAAATTTAATTTATGATAGGAATTTTACTGACAGGTGGTCACCGATCAAAGTCGATAAGCAAACTTAGTAAGAATTAAACCAAATAACAACAAAAACGTATTATTAATACGACTGAGTAGCCAACAACCAGCAAAATCCATTTCCTACAACCATTCACCTGAGGATAAGAGAAGGCCTAGCTCCAATTAGAACCCAATCAATTTAACATTGGTATGCTGGTGTGCCGCTGTGTGTATGTGTGCGTAGTGTAGTGTTAAACGGTCGCTTTTAAACAAGGGGCTCCTGCTTTTACTTCATGAAATGAAGATGGAGCACCGGTGATATGAGATGGCAGGGGAAACCGGAGATCCCGGAGAAAGCCCGCCCCAGAGCCATGTCACTTTGCGTTCGTCTGGGATCAAACACGGGCCGGCTTGAGGAGAGCCGAGCCACCTAACCACTCAGGAACGGCGCTGCCAAGTTAACTCAGCCATGCATAATAATTATCAGTGCACTTACAGAAAAGAGCGGTATGGAAGCTTGGGTGACTCACATGCAGTCTCATATATTCATTTCGTAGTACACTAATACACTACCAGAGCGGACTACAGTTCAAGACGTTCTCCCTATTTACGCCTTCTTCTGATGGGTAAACATAACAGCTTTTAAATTACTTGTAATTTACATAACATGACACTTCAAATACAAGCAAATTACAAATTAATACCGATATTATTCTTTGAAAAAAAAATAATACTTTTATAAGAAATGGAGATACACAGTTGCAATAAATAACTTCGTTAAGTTAGAATTTTTTTTTGGTCCTTCAACGTTAAGTCATATCGGAGATGATACATGAAATGGATGAAATGATGCTCAAGTGAGTTCAGGATCCCTGGAACTTAGAGCTATCTGACGTTCATTTTTTAGAATAAGGGAAAACCATGAGAGAGAAAAAAAAACTTATGAAAATATCTTAACCTGACCGAGATTCGAACTCTGGACGTCTTAAACGTGAGGCATCACGCATAGGTAATATGAAATGAATTTAAACGTTTGTTGTGAGAAAGGGTTAGAGTGAACTTTCACGTTTAGGATAAGCCACGATTTAATCAGTGAATCAAAGATAATTATGGTTACAATGAAATGAGTTTAAAGGTCAGATATCTAGAATTCAAGCAGGTTCACAAGCCAAATCTACATTGGTAGGGCTAGTGGAAATGTTATGAGAATTAGAAAAGTAACAATATTCTAATGGTATACAAATTCAGAGTAAAAGTTGCTTCTCAACAAAAATTAGTAACAAAGTTTATAGTTTAACTGGAAGGCTAGATAGTGATGCTTAGTAGGCGCGACGTAAGTTCACAAAATAGAGCATATTTCTAAAATTTTGGCCTTTTCCTTCGAGCCTTACAGCTTTAGAGAAGCGTTTGCTTTAGCCGATTTTTGGCAGGGCACAGCACCTAAACACCTACTCTTATCGGCAACTCGAGAGGGTTCTCCGATTTGAATTTGTTTGAGTCTTCTGACAGCTGCTTATGGTATTAAATTGGCCGTTATACCTGTGGTTCCTTTGGAGAAATTGCACCAACTGTGTTAACGAATGTTATATCTAATACAGGTAAAATATGTGGACTTTAATGAAATGCTTATTTCATATTTTGCAGACATCAAAGTTTAGGGGGATTAAATCAGAGAAATGAGGGAAATCAAAAGAAAAACTTTGTAAGCAAATCCACACGGATTCAAGCTCAAGTGCCGGAAATGCTTGCAAAATCAGGGTTCCAACATCTCCTTGTTTGATATACTAAGGTAATTTACCTTTCTTCTTAATTATTTACAGACAGTGCGATGGTAGAAAGGCGGCTACGTTCAGCTAAGTTGTGTTCTAGAGTACCCGAAGCACCACACCAGAGTGGGTTCTGCCCACTTACAGCTGTACATAAAATTCTTCTCTTGGTATAGGACAAAGTCCTGTTCATTTTTTGGTCATCTACCCCTGATGCTTCCTCTAGTCCTTAGGCGTCGGATCTGAGAGCCACAAATATAGATCAGAAAGATAAACCAAGGATGCCCAGTCCCTGGTAGAGAGAGAGAGAGAGGGAAATAGATGGACGGAATGAGAGCAAAGTGCATGAAAGGAAAGTGCATGAAAGGAAAGATGATAATGGAAATTTTGAAATGATGGCGGGGAAAACATGTGATACCGGAGAAAGGCAGGTCCAGCGCCGTGTTGATCCACCAAAAAACTTACCTTGCGATTGTCTGCCATCAAACCCGGGACGCTTTCATGAGAAACAAGCGGTCTAAACGCTTGGCTACGGCGTGGGCATGAATATCTTGTGTATGCAAAATTGTACGTAATTCAAAAGTCCGTTGAACGAATCAGTCCATTTGAAAATAAAGCACAAGAATTGCACATCATGTATTCAACTTATGACCCCATCATCATCTAGTAATAAAGGAATCATTTAAATTACTGGTGGAAATTAACTGGAAATTTAGGAAATTAACTGGTGGAAAATATGTGGTAGTCTCTGCGAAGTTCATTTTGCATATAATGCCAACAATGAAAAAATAAGTGGACTGATGCAAAACTTAGGACAATGGACAGTAGTTTGCAATGAATATGCATATTTCTGTTACGAACACTGTAGATGTACTTATATGTGAAAATTTGACTTGCAGAATGGGAGCATTTTGATTTCAAAATGCACAGAAAAGTGTAATTTTAACTAGGAAAAGTACATTCAATATATCACCATCATTATCATCTACACATCTCTTCATTAACCAAATTTACAACCAAAGTTAGTGAACACTGAAAATTACCTATTTTATGCTGAGAATTAGAAATAGAGATATAGCATGTACAGTAACATGCCACTACCTTCCCTTACTCTTCATGGCAACTCAAGCATTGTAAACAAATGCATGCCAATGCAGAAAACCGTGCAGTTTTTCTATCATCCGCACCACCGTGAGAATGCTCAGGCTCACTGACCAGTCACACTCCACGAAACGGGTGCTTTCTTACCCTATATGATTCTGTAATTTTGATTTTCTTTCTAATTCCAGTCATTTCATTTCGTTGACATCTTTCAGGATCGAGATATCACACTAAAACTGAGGCATTGGCCGGCTCCGTTTGCTTTGTCGAACATTTCTCTCTGGGGTGGTAGCATTTTCAGCTGTAAGGAACTAAAAAGACATTCTGGCTGTTAAACAAAGCCATATAAATATGTAGCCCAGTGGCGGCAGGTGGCTTAAATTATTGGTGGTGCACAAATGAAAAATAAAATACAGAGTGTTAATGACTCACCTATTTATACAGATTCTCTGCTCTACTCTCCTTAGACCTGGCGAATCTATCGATAACTTTTGCGTTGAAGTCGCTGATCTTCATAACAAAATCTCTCTCAATTGAAAGCATTGCTAATGCTGTCAATCGGTCCTGTGACATTGTGTTCCTAAGGAAAGTTTTTATTCTTTTTAAAGTTGAGAAACAGCATTCTGCTTCAGCGGTAGACATTGGCATAGTTATCAGTACTCGGAGGAGTTTGACATATTTGCTGAATGTAGCACTTAAATTGTTTTCCTTATTGAAGTCCATCAAGCACAAAGCGCCGGACATTCCACGAAGTTCCTCTCGACTGTAAATTACAGTCAGTTCTCTACGAATTTTTGTTCCAATGATAAAAGGATATAACCTTATTGTTTCTCTAAGGGAATCCTCTGGAAATGTCTTAGAAATTTTCTTGATGGAACAAAGTCGAGGCTACCAGATGTTCTGTGAAGCTAAATCTGTCCTTTGCTTCTCTAAGAATGTCACATACTTCAAGAGCTTCTCTTCTTTTCACATCATGATCTTCTATTCTTCTCCGCTTAATTGCAGTTTCTTCGTGTTCCTCGATATCCACGCTATTTCTTACCTTTTGTACTTCCCTTTTAAATGCGTTTAGCTGGGCGTTGGCAAAAGTTGCATTGTAGTTTCGTTTCTACAGCTGATTGTACAAAATGTCCACATGTGGCATGATCTTGTATAAGAAAGACAGCCAGAATACAAAATTATAATCTTTCAAAGTGGTCATAAACCCAGAAGTCTGAACAAGTGTGGCGTTGTTTAACAGAGCTCTCTTCTGAATAACCTCCAGGCATTTAATTAAATTCTCCCTGTGTTCGAAAAGCAGAGCACAGACAAGCTAAGCCTGAAGGTCACGCTATAGCCGTTGCTCAGAGTAGGAGGAGCTAGCATCTCTTCATCTTCCCGCAACCCCCTCAGGGTACCCACATTTGGGTGAAATCTTAGGTTAACTCTTCACTGCAAACCTGGTGGCTCCTACAGCTAATCACTGTTTATTTCGACTTCTGCGGTCATGGGCAGCTTCAGACGATAAGCGTAATTGAAACATATTTGTATATAAAACAATGCAAACAAGTACAGTTTTGATGTGCGAAATGCACCTATTGTATATTCAGAATCAGTGGGTGCAGCGCAAACCTGCAACCTTATGTAGGAACCGCCCCTGATGTAGCCTAAGAGAGTAATAAAAGAAATTGTAATGTTTTAACAGGTTTCAGTGACTCTGTAAGAAGGAAAGGTTTTAGACCAAAAATGAACGCACTGGTTCTAGGATAGAAGTTTTTCACAGCCTTTAGAAACAGTTCAAGCTAAACAGATAAAACATAAATGTCTTTTCCTTTCATCTTCCTGCTAAACCTCCGGTTAAATCAAGCTTGCAAGTGAATGAATGCAAATAAATCCATTAAAAGACAAATTTGCTTCCTATTGTGTTGTTTCTTTTAGAGCTACATGAATTGAAAATATCCACTTTAGACATCAAAAGCACAGTTTTGCATATTTTCTACTCACTTTTATGCCTTTTTAGCCTTTCTATTCCCTTTTCCATGCTGCAACTAAATAATGAAAAGACCTTTATTTGCGTCTCCCTACTATAAATCAAAGCCACTGTCCCGGTCGTGCTGAACGAAACGTGATCTGAAATCTGAAAAACACAGTGGTGCAAAGAATTTCTTGCGAGTCGGTGGATCCTTATTCATTTATGTGTCATCCCTCGAGACAAGAAACCGGGCGACTAACTGAACGTTTTCCATTATTTGGTGGGGAGCGAGTTTACTGCTGTGATTAGCATAAATATACTACAAAAATCGTTGTAATGGCAATAATAACAGCTTCAATGTTATTACAGCTATGCTATGTAATGATACTAAGTCCATCATCACGTTTATGACTAGGAAAGTCATTTTGCCGAATTTTTTGCTCTAGAAAAGGCATTGATATATCGAATGTGACAGAGGACAATGTAATCATGGATACACTTTATATACTTGTGTTTTTAGGCCAATGCAGCATGTTTAAGTGAATCTTAGGTTCATAGTTTGGCATACGGTGTATGTTTTTACAGTAATGCCCACGACAATAAAGGCCAAAGGAGCCTGAACTGATTATCTGCTCCGGTAGCAGATCTGCTTACTAGGAAATGAGAGAATGAGACTGCATATGAGTCACCCATGCTGCCAGATCTAATGTTTGTTGCAGTAAATGCAGCGATAGGTGTTATGTGTGGGTGAGTTATGTGACAACAATTGTTGGTTCGGTCCAAGCTGGACTGCGGCGGTTTTATTTATGGCGCAGCGAACGCCTCTAAACTTCGCCTTTTAGACACCGTGCATCATACTGGCATCCGCCTTGCCACAGGAGCTTTCCGCACCAGTCGAGTCGACTGCCTGTATGCAGACGCAGGCGAACCTCCACTCCATATTCGTCGCACGCTGTTACTCTGCTCATACGTATCGAAATTGTCAAGTTACCCCATTCATCCTTGTTTCAAACCAGTTCTGTGTCCAGATTTAGTCCACCGTTATATGCGTCCTGGTTCTCGGACACGCCCCATGGGAATAAGATTTCGGGATCTCCTACATTCGCATGGCCTCCGAATGCCTCGCGTGGAGAGGTCGTCCATCAGCCCTTATCCTGCTTGGCAACTCGATCGTGCGCGGTTCGATCTCGCTCTTTCCAGCAACTCTAGACTCGCTACTCCCCATTCGGTGTTCCAACAACTTTTTGCCGAACTATTGGGCCGTTACCCTAACTATGTTCCGGGCGTTATGGACAGTTCTCAGTTAGGTAGCACTACGGGTTACGCGTTCTTCATTAACGGTGAGGCTCATAAATTTCGCCTTCTGGACACCACTTCGGTCTTCTCAGAAGAGCTGTATGCCATCTTCTATTTGCTCCTTTATATTTGCAAGTTAGCTCCTGGCTCTTTTATTGTTTGCACTGACTCTCTAAGTGTTCTTCAGGCCTTGCAACAGCACACTGCCGCTCACACCCTTGTTTTAAAAATACAGGCCCAGATCTTGCAAATGCTCAGTCGCGGATACCATTTTGTTTTTACTTGGACCCCAGGCCATGTGGGGATTTCCGGGAACGAGGAGGCGAACGCGGCTGCTAAGTCCGCTTGCCGTTTGCCCCGGAGTTTAACAACTACGGTGCCATACCAGGATGTGCAACGTTTTTTTTTCCGTCGGCAACTCCTATCTGTTTGGCAGCAATCCTGGACAGCTTTGGAAGGCACACAACTCCGGGCAATAAAGGAGAGCCTACAACCCTGGCCAACTTCCTGCATGGATAACCGGCGAGCCGAGATGATACTCACCCGGCAGAGAATTGGACACACACGAGCGACTCATGGCCATCTGTTAAGAGGGGAACCGGCCCCAGTGTGTGCTCCGTGTGCAGTACGCCTCACTGTGCGGCACGTATTGCTCGATTGCCCGCAGTACGCCCGCGTTCGCCAGTCTTTGAGCTTGGGGACTAACTTGCACGGTGTTTTAGGGGACGACCCAGTGGCCGTGGATAAGGCACTGTGGTTTGTTCCTAAAATTGGTTTTAATAAACAAGTCTGACTTGTATTTAATATTTATTAATTTTAGAGATTTTAAATTTTTAGTACTGGGATGAGTTTTTTATGTGCTTTTAATAGTTGAGTGTTTTATTTTATCTTACTTTTTAACTTAGTTTGTGTAGCTTTTAGTTCTTAGAGTTGACTTCGGGCCCAAATGACCTTGTTGTCGACGGGCCCTAAAACACCACACACTCACTCACTAAACAAACCATGCATCCTTGTCATACTGGGAAGGCGAGCATAAACACCGTGCGGGCAACAAAAGTGATTACGTTACACAGTTCCCTAGCTTGCCTTCTCGTTGTGGGTCTACAGTATACGGTAAGGATTATTTTAATATTAAAACAGTAATAGAGTTCTTAACTATTCCTTTTGTGAAATCTGCAGCCACTTGGGAACTCTTAAAATGCCATTAAGTTACGCTATGGGTCTTAAGTTCCCGAATTCACCAGTTCGAATTGATTCCAGTGGTACTCAGATATCCAGCAAAAATTGAGCGGGGTCCTAAGATTTTTCAACTATTTATTAATACTGTCACCGGTAGCATTGTTTCGTTGGAGCTGCGACAAGCCAGTGAAGGGCACGGGTAGGTAGGAAAGAAAAAGATAGTGGCGCGCGCTTCACGCTTGCCGAGAGATAGAAAGAGATAGAGAGATATCTGGATAAACCCGTGTTTCTCTTGCCGCCGCGATCTTTGTCCAGAAATCTACCACATTCCAGACCTATGACTGGAGGTATAAAATTCCTGCAAAGTGTGAGGAGAATCAGTCAGTTGCTAGTTGTAGTTGAGTTGTGTTGTGTTGTGCAGCTTTTTTCTAATTGTGCGTTTGAACTGTACCGCAGCAAATTCTTTCGTTTGTTTACTTGTGGCGGAGTAACGAGCCGACCTTGAAGACTGTGTTAGTATATGTTACGTCACTTTTGCTGCTGTCGGGTTGTACAAAGCATCTTTTTATTGCAATGAACTTTTGATTCCATCAACCCACGAAGTCACAATACCAAAATTTTGCAAATGTGGTTTCATTTATATATTTGTTGTTCACAAAAATAGTTAACAATTCTCAGTGAAATACAACTTGTTATAATGATTTGATACCATTAATATTTCGAGAATAAAGATTAAAGTTTTGTTTACTTCGAATACTTTTTGCACAACTAGTAAACTATACTATAGACCAATAAGCGTACTATTAAACCTCTACCAGCTCTTTCACTAAACTACTCACAACCAGACTCACGAAAATGATAAATGAGAACCAACCACCAGAGCAGGCAGGATTCCGTGCTCGTGAGAGTACAATAGATTACCTGCAGACCATAAGTCAAGTTATAGAGAAAGCAGTTGGATTCAATCGACTTCACCAAAGCATCCGACTCGGAAGACTACAACGGCTTGATAAATTCATCGTATGCAATAGGAATACTTGCTAAATATGTAAGACTATCAGGAAAGTTTAACACAAACTGCTACTGTAAAATCAGAATAGATGCCGAAGGGGAAATTTTTGAAATTACAGAAGGTGTATGACAAGGAGATCCAATATCCCCAAAGCTTTATAACTGCATAATAGAATTAGCATTTACACGGATAAAATGGAAGAAAAACTGTGTACTGAATGTAAACGGGAAGAAATCAACCAACATAAGATTTAGAGATGACATATTATTTGCAAACTCAGCGACAAAACTACAAGAGACGTTGAAGAGTGTCAACGACAAGAGAAAAAAATTGGGATTACAAATGAACCTCACAAAAACAAAAATCATGACCAGCTCCACAGAAAGCATTAAAGAAGTGCATGGAGAATAAATACCTACGCCAAATGGCGAGTCTCTCACGGACAAGGGATGCACAAATAAAGAGAATAGTAAAATTAGCATGGGGCAAATTCTGGAGCTGAAATTTTTTCTTCAAACTTTTAAGATCAGGTATTACATTAGAAGCCTTTCAAACCTGAATCATTCCAGTCTTACTATGCCGTTTTCTAACTTGGACACTAACGAAGAAACAGGCTCCGATGCTACAAACATGCCAACGGAAGATGGACAGGAAGATCCTGAATATCAACCTAAAAGATAAAGTGAAGAATGAAGTATTGTAAAGAAAAAGCGGCCTAGAAGATGTAACGACTAGAGTGAGGTGAATCAAATGGTAATGAACAGGACATGTGGCAAGAATGGGCCACAAGACAGATAGGTATACACCATAACAGTATGGGACGAGTGACAAGGGAGGGGAAGCAGAGGACGTCCGAGGCTACGATGGTCCCATAGGATAGGCTAGATGAAAAGTGGAATAGAATGGCAGAAGATACACATCAATGGAAGCAAGTGGTAGCAGCTCTAAAGCGAAAGTGACAGTGAAAATGAACAGTCACTTCTAGATATAACGACACAGTCTTAATTGAAGATAGACAAGGAACTGGTATCTTTCAGGGATTTGCTCACTCTGTAAGAAACGGCCGAGCAGACCCCACCAGCGGGTGGGAGGCCCTTGAAATTTAAGGGATGTTATGACCTATTTGTTTATTATTTATTTGGTAAAATATAAGAGATAGGGAATGTCTCACTGGATTTTTAAAGCACAGAGTTTTGTTATGTAAAAAACTGAAGCTGCTGACAGTGAAGTAAACTAGGTTATCAATAATAACTGAACACTAGTAACACAACTTCACTTATCTTATTTAATTCCTGGGACCGGTTTCAAAGCAAACATCTGCTTCATCCTCAACCACTGAGCTTGACACTCACCCACTAACTGACTGACTGAATACAATGGTTACATCCCCTTTCTAGATCTAAAGATAATAAAAAAATAACAATAAATTAAGTTTTGGCATCTATAGAAAGTCAACTCACACGGATAATTATATAAAAAATAAAAGTTTTAACCCTATGTCACACAAATTTGCTGTTTTTAATAGTTTGATTTACAAATTGATAAACATACCTCTAAATGAAGAAGAATTTAATGCGGAGTATCAACATATTATAAACACTGCTTTAATTAACGGCTTTAATAAAGATTTTATAAACAGAAGAGTAGAAACATTTAAATATCAAAATAATGTTAATGATGTTCCCACTCTTAAAAAGGTAAAAAAAAGATTATATTTTCAAAAAAATTACTTATCATCCATGGGCAAATAAAAGGTTCCAAAAAACTTTCAAAGAAGTGTGTATAATACTAGCATCTCATAATAATTACAGTATAAAGAATTTGCTACAGTTTTCTAAAAAAGACAAAATTTCAGACAACAAAAAATCTGGTATTTATCAAGTTTACTGTTTAGAACGCGATAAGATCTATATTGGTAGAACCAAAAGTAATTTAGAAATCATAGCGAAGGAACATTTTAGAAATATTAAATATAGACAGACAGAGAAATCGGCAGTGGCTGATCATTTTTGGTCATATAATCATGAAGTAAATCCAGAAGTTAGATTATTGAAACAATTGAAAGAACCGATAGATTTAATGGTTTGGGAGAAGATATTTATTTTGAAAAATAAGGATCGCGTAATGAATTTTGATATCCCTCCAATAGACATCATCAATAAGTTTGTGTTGTTCCCGGTAGATGGCAGTTAAATAAGGAGCTATTCTTCAAACTCCAGTAGTGGTCAAGGTCAGTCAGTCAGTCAGTTAGTGGGTGAGTGTCAAGCTGAGTGGCTGAGGATGAAACAGATGTTTGCTTTGAAACCGGTCCCAGGAATTAAATAAGATAAGTGAAGTTGTGTTACTAGTGTTTAGTTATTATTGATAACAGAGTTCTGTATCTAATACAAATGTTAAGTAGTCAACCACTTGAGAAATTTCTTCTTACTAGTTTGAAATTTCAAAATGCTTGTTCTCAAATGGGAAATTCTTTTTCCTGGTGATGTAAAGGGAACCAAATTTCATAGACTAAAGTTAGCGACCAGGTGTGTTTATAAACAATTTGACTATCGCTTAGAGGTAACTGTGTTTCTATAATTCTCTCTCATCTTCAAGAATACAAAGAAAACAACTTCTACACGTAAGAGAAATAGTTAATTTCTCTATTAGCCTGAAGGAGATACAGGAAGTAGTGTGTACACGTGTAATTTGCAAAGTAGTAAGAAGATAGTTGAAAAAAATTTATTTTACTTAAGTTTATATTATCCTTCTGGCCAGTCTTGATTACGATTGAACTTAAAAGAATAAAAAATGCCAGAAATAATTTTCTGCATATACGATTTTACAAGATTCATTTACGCTAAATCCATGGCATCTCTAGTCAGTTAGAGAGATCTATTTGGGCATAACTGGATTGGAAACAGTGCAACGGGAATCTCTTGGGGAAACAAATGGCATGAGACTTACAAGCGCATATTCCGTGATTTGGGCAGTGTACAAAATCCCTAGAGGGACTTGCTTTAAATCCTGTTGCAGTAAAGTTCTAAAACAGTATTAGATTATTCAGGTCGGTGCCGCTGCCTCTGACGGACTTCCAATCAATCTCCATTTATCCGTATCGGTGGTAATTGAAACTGATTGGTTGCCGTAGTATCAGAACAGACGGCTGAGCAAAGCGCAATGTCTCCCACGCTGGTCTCTAATCCGACGAGAGAAACTGCGATCATAAGCGTCGTCTGGCGTACCACCATTTCGGTATCACGCATAACTTGACCATATTCACTCTAGTTTTACACTGATTGAACACACAGAATTGGCTTCAATGTTTGCAATTGCTTGTATAGGTGTACACATTTCACGTGGTTATAGCTATTCCACTCAGAATGCAACAATAAAAAATTTTGAAACACTTATCGGAACATCCTCTCAAATAGGTATTTATTTCTTCTTGCGTAATAATCTAGGGCAACGCCTAATTTTTTTTTCGTCACTAATATTATAATTACAAAAGAAAACATTTGGGGTTTATCGATTTCCAAAAGGCTTTTCGTCAGGGTAAACTGATGTAAAATGTGGCAAATATTGGAGGAAAAACGGACACCCGTAACTACCTATAAGAATAACACAATGCTCCCATTTTCAAACAAAAATAATTCTGAGGTATAATGGTGAAACCTCCGCAAAAACTGTCACTAATCAGGGTGTCATCTGCACTTATTAGAATTTATATTCAACATCTACTCAGGAAATGGATGCAATTAATAAACATGGATTTTAAAATCTCAAAGCATAGCTTTTAAATATATTAATGTTTTCCAACTATTTGGTTGTTATTCAAAATAGCGAGTCTGCCCTGCAAAAATCAACTTTTAAACTTGATAAAATTTGTGAACCTATTATAAAAGTGCCTTTTATGCAGAAGGGATAACGGCATCATAGGAAAAGAACCGCTGATTAGGACAAACATAGATGTAAATAATAGTTGAAGGGTAGCCATTTCAACTGCTTGGGAAGTAATTAGGTTATGCTAAGGAATGTGATGTGGACAGCTTCAAAGACTATGTGGAACAGTTATGGGCAATAAGACGTTTAGAAATTTAATACCTAAAGAAACAACATTAAAGCCTTATAAACTTATGACTGTACCTACATTAGCATACGTAAGTGATTTGGATAGTAACTAAAAAGCAACGGAAATTGTGTAGCAATGTAGTGCTTAACAACAAATGGAAGTATTAGAAAACAAGAGTATTTACTATAAATGAACGGTTAAAAGTCTTCAAAAAGAATGCCAGATAGCGAATTACTAAATAACGCAATATAATTCTAAGTAATCTGTTATTTATTTCTTTTTTTCGTTCTCCAACGTTTAGTCATATCGGACGATGAATGAAACGGGGAGAACAATGCTCAAATGTGTCCAGGGTCCACGGAGCTTAGAGCTATCCGTCATTAGACTTTAAGGATAAGTTAAAAACCCGGAAAAACCTTATCCAGGTAACTCACCCTCACCGAGATTCGAACTCGGGACCTCTTGAAATTGAGGCAGGCACGCTACCATCTACGCTACCGAGGCGGGCAATCTGTATTCTAATTCTATAGACGCATGTACTACATTTTTATAAATGCCAAACTTTCTTGTATCAGAAAGTTCTGTTCAATTTCTTTTGTAGTTGTGTGTAAACAAGTTTCTTTGCAGGATATTTATATAAATGCATAAAAAGAGAAAATAGGTGAAATTAGACACCAGAGAACTAATAATATGTATTTTTTACTGTAAAGAGGTTAATTTGACACTGTAGGACTTCGGAGTGACCATTGTTACGTCCAATATTAAGTATTTTTGTACAATATGAGATTGTATTATTTGTTGGATAGAGTCAAAATGAAAAATTCAATGCTATGGCCGTGATTTGAACCGCGGATCTCCTGGTTTCCGTCAGTCGCTCTTAACCTTTGACCGGTAGACCACTAGGGTCTCTCGTATACGAGTCAACTGGAGAATTTAATGTCAGGACAGCATGTTGACCATAGTAGCTCAAAGGTTAGGAGCGACTGGACGGAAACCAGGACGGAAACCAGGCTCAAATCCCGGCAATGGCATTGAATTTGTCATGTTGACTCTATCCATCAAATATCTTAGCCCATATACGGCTAGTGTGGAGAAATGATTCATTTCCATCAATTAACTAAAATAATTGTATTGTTTGTTATTAAATAACCACGGAACCAAAAATAAGGTTTAACAATTTAACATTTCACCTACTGTAATCATTTAAAAGCCAAAGTGTACTAACCGCCTCTGTAATCAAGCAATTAATGTTTTAAATTTCTCTGTAACTTTTGATAAATAATGTCTCCGATCTTTATCACGCCAGTTTAAAACTATATTTAGCAGCTATTGTATCTTACAAGAACTAACAGTACCTGTATTTATAAAATATTGCATACATGTACATATTTTCAATAATAATTAACGACTACGGTAGATTATAATTTTTTATCTTTAATAACAAATAAATTATTATAGTTGGTGGTATTCATTAACAATTTGCTTACGTCGTCATCTTTTTCCAATATGCTGCCCAAAAATGTATAAACAATTTCAATAGAATAAATATTCAATACTTACTTTCTGGAAACCGGGTTACTACGAGAGACTGTATTTCGTTCTCTTAGCGATCATAAGGAAGATGCACAGGTTTGTGCATTATCTTGCGTTTCAGAAAATCCTAAGTTACACCACAGAAAAACATTGCCCGAACAGGAGAGCATGGGAATAACAGTCAAGCGAGTAGGAGAAACAATTGAAGGCGGTATTAAAAAAGGGAAAATAAACGAAGATTAAAAAAAAAAAAAGAAATCTCTGCATTATAGACCAAGGGAAACAGAGCTAAGGATTTGCTCTTAGGGAACACAGAACAACTGTGCAGAATCAGTAGCTAAATAATTACATTTTCACTTTTTAAAATCAGCAACGAAGTTAACAAATTACGCACATGTTTTAAAATATTTGATGAATTCACTGCCAGAAGCTTAATACCTGGTACATATCTGTATGCTTTCCAAAGTCTTCACAATTTTTATTTCTTGCAAAAGAAAATGCTGGCATGTTGTACAGATACTTAGAGAAAAAAGGAAACCCTACATCTGTAGTCCAATCCTACATCACTGAGGTTTCATTCTGATTCAAACTTTCCAGGGTTGTCCTACATATAGTTTTATGAAAGGATAATTATAATTACAAAAGCTAGTTTAATTTGAAAAGCATAAATGAGTAAAAGAGAAGTGTTTGGTATATGGCACGCTCAGTTGATAGAGTCTGTCTAGTGAACGCGTGTGCAGTTTGCCCCTCAAAGGAAACGGACCCTGCCCTATAATGACCGTCATAAATCTATCTCCTCACTTCAGAAATGGAACACTGTCGTTGAGGACCAATATCAACCCTGATTTTCTCGAAGTGATAGTCGCATGTCTACCCCACGTGGAGTATCAGTTGCCGAAGTACAAACTTCCAGTTGATCTGTTTCATTACGTGCAGAAATTCATTGTGTGTCACGATGTGGAGACCGTGGGAGGGAAAGGCAGTGGTAGAAGTAGCAGATAACTTTCAGTCAAGTGAAAATAACCAAAGTGATGACAATGTTGTGAATAACTGGGCCGAGTTATATTACTCATAAAGCCTTAAAAAAAAGGGGGGGGAACTGCTGCTAAGCAAATTCAATCGCTTCTTTTCAACACATATAAATATTTGCTGAAAAATAATCTTGGTAAGGGGTCATCAAGTGTGAAAACAAAAGGAAACGTTTCTCTAAAGTAGATAATTTCACATGCGACTTAATTCATCGAGAAATGTATAGATTCTATGCAAAAGGGAGAGCGCCCACCTTAGACGAATTGGTTGCACATTTGCAAGAAATTTGTGATTTTCCTTATGGGCGCTGCACTTTGCGTGGTCTCCTAAATGTGTAGTGTTTAACGCCCGCTTTTACTACATACGGCACCGTAGGCGGTGACACTGATGATACATGAGATGAAGATGGGGCACTGGTGTAATAAGATGGCGGGGGAAACTGGAGATCCCGGAGAAAAGCCGTCCCAGCGCCGTGTTGTCCACCACCAATCTCATTTTGCGGTCGCCTGGGTCGCCTTGGTGAGAGCCAAGCGGTCTAACCACTCAACCACGGTGTGGCCGCTGTCTCATAAAGGAGCTGGGTTTCAAATAGCACACTTTGAATAAAATACGGATTATTCCTCAGGAATTGTAGCTTTGTCAAAACTAAGGAAGTTTTGCAAAAGTGGGCATAAGATAATTTATTTAGACGAAACCTCGTACGATACCCATGAAGTGTCGAGAAAGGTGGCAACTTTGCAGAAAGGTTTGCGAGAAGGAAGGCCGGGGTTCGTCAAAGGCATCGGCCGACGTGCACATGAGTTAAACAGACTTTACCGGACAGTAGGGTTTTGACCAGACTCATAAACCGGTCTCCAATATAAGATGTCAGCTGTAACAAAAGGACGCACAAACAACATTTAGAGAGACCTAGGTTATTATCTCGTGGTCAAGTCTTATTCCTGGAAAACGTCATCTCATGGTCAAGTATGTGCTAACTTCGTGACGTGATCTCACTTCGAAACACAATCCCTGTTTTTATCTTACTTAAAACAAAAGGGAAAGCAGAAAGGAAGCGTGTTCTTAATGTGGGATCTCGCAGACACCCTACTCACATTCTGTGCCGATCTCATTTTCTGCCAATATGGGAGCAGAGCATGCGGTGAATTCTTGAAACGTTTGATGTGTTTCTACTCCGGTGTATAACAGAGGCTGCAATCTCACTAGTCTCTAGTCTTATTGGATTTCTGCAAATAAACTTTTCATTCAAGAATTGCTCCATAATTTATAAACTACCGTGTTTACATTCTTATTAGTGATTGATAAGGAACGTTGCCTTGAACAATCTTTTGTTTGTCACAGGTGTAAGACTGACTCTCTGGTAATGGATTCTGTACGTTCGAATATTTTTTTCTCTATGAAGAAAGCAAAAATGTACAATTTTTATATAAAAAATTGAAAGCTTCATTACAGCATAAAAAGCGACTACCATAAAATATAAGATATCTGAAATTATTTCGGAATATTAATATTTTTGTTGTGAATTAAAGAAATTAAATTATGTTACTCAAAATTTCTCACGTGAATTTGTTAAAAGAATCACCGAGGATTTCTTCTTATTTTTAACAGGCTACATTGGAGCTTTTTGAAATTGTAACAAAGCCATATTACAAAACAAGCCTTACCCTTTACAATTTGGTATTTTTCATCTTTATAAATTCATGCTATGAAAATATTTATTCCACATAACCTAATTACAACACACAATTGCTGTGCAGGTCTCTTGGGTAATCAGTCATAACATTTTGTTGAAAACTAAACATAACTGGTCAAATATTTTAACACGTAGAGCATTTTAAATAATGAAAAGCACTGAACAAATAGAATATATTAAATTGGAATGTGCATTAGATTGTTATGTTTCATGAATATTTCAATTGCCACATCTAGTGATAAATATCTGGGATACTAGAAACACAATAGCGATAAAGCAAATTATGGAGTATAAAGATAAAGTCAATTCTTACTTTATTGCAGATTTTCATGCATTTTCACAACTGCATTGCCTCTATCGAACTTCATATGCGTGCCTTGTCTTCTCCGAATGAGATCATGAATTTCTAACATGCGACGTGTAATATCTTCATTGTTCTGATCTTTGGTAGCAAGGAAGAGAGTTGCTGACTTCTCGAGAATGTAAACTTACTGTTCTTGAAGCTCAGAACTACAAATAATGACTATCGAAGTATTATAACTGCTAATTATTATTATTTTAAGGCATAAAATAACACATTTTATAATGAGTGTCCTAAGCAGTTGTGCATTGCTGAAATGCTTGTCAGAGAATTCTACTTTGCTGATCGCGAACGCGGTCTTTAAGGCGCTATGTACTGCCGATAATCTATCATATATTATTTATGTAGTATTGTAAAATATCCTACGCCGTGGCGTAGTGGGCTAAGGTATTATGCCTTGGCTTTCTGCCGAAAAAAAGCGGCCGGGATCGATCGTACCTCCGGGGTGATGATTTTAAGTCCCCGGTACAGAACCAGTGCCAACACAGCATCGTGAGCAATGTGAGGAGCTTATGATAGGTAAGTGGCCCTGGTAAAGCAAACCAACATTCCGGCTGGAGGATGTGAGATGCTGTCCACATCTTCCACATCTTCCTCCCGTATGTGGGCGTGAGGCCGGCAGTCGGGTTGGCAGGTCCTGGCCCTATACAACCGAGCGGGATGGGTCAGGCGGTTTCTTCTGTGGCAGGTATTCAGAAGGCCTGGGTTTGATTCCCGTGGCCGACCTACCTGAAAAATGTTTTTTTTCGGGTACTTTGCTTTGTCGCTAGGAAAATGCTGGGTAGGTTAATTACATCCCCCAAATCTCCTTTTTATCCACTGTCATTTTGGGGCCGCGCCGTGGCTCAGTGGTTAGACCACTTGGCTCTCACCAAGGTGGCCCGGGTTCGATCCCAGGCAACCGAAAAGTGAGATTTGTGGTGGACAACACTGCGCTGGGGCGGGTTTTCTCCGGGATCTCCAGTTTCCCCCGCCATCTTATTCCAACGGTGCTCCATCTTCATCTCATGTATCATCAGTGTCATCGCCTTTCCCATAGGGGAGGGGATCCGTCCCTTTCAGCTGCCGAAGTGCGGGCGCTGCGGACCCTTAGCACTCGTGGTACCTCTGACGTTACTAGAGCAACCTCGGGCGGAACATACCGAGCCCCTCTCGTAGGGGAGTTGTTGGGATTGGGCTGGACTCGAGGGGGCAGTGTGTTCCCGACACCCACGGGTAAATGGGTACCTCCGGCCAGGCTACGGCCGCCTGGAAGGGGTAGAGGGTTGCCTGAATAGTCCCGGGTACTAATCTGCAGAGCTAGTAGAAGGTGTGGTAGATCACCAGGGGTCCCCACCGAGGTTTTCGGTAGTCTTCCCTGCGGGGTTGACGGCGTAAGTAGCGTATTCACTTCCAGCCTGTCTTGACGTTGTGCTCAGTGGGGGGAGCCTTTTTAGACTTAAGGTAATTGCCCTATGGAAAGAGCCCCGGAGTTTCCATCGCTCCCGAGTGGAAGGAGTCCCGGGTCCTTGGTCCTGCGGGTCAAGGACTAATGGGAGTAGAGCCTCTGAGCTTAACTGTCATCGCCTGCGGTGCCTTAAGTAGTAAAAGCGGGCGTTAAACACTACACATTTCCATTGTCATTTCATATCGTCTTTCATCTGGTGGTCTCTTTCAGGGTGGAAGTGTCGGTGGGTGTCTCGGCGGTGCATGGCGGGATTATATACTATGAGCAAAAATACTTCCTCCTCCGGTAGGTCGATTTTCAGGCTCCAAGCCTCTGCTGAGAATATTTCGAGACCGCCAGCCAGGGACCCTCGGCTCAGCTGCTGGGCTCGTTCCCGTCCAGCAGTAGGTGAGCATGTTTGTTGTTCTGGCATTTCGGGGGAAGTCTCTATCCAAGTAAACTGAAGGGACCCTGCCCTCAGTACTGTCGTGGCTCCTTGGGTCGGCCGCCCTCTGTCTGCTACGCCTCATCCTGCTTCCCGAGGGTGCCCCACTTGGAGGTATAGGAACAATGGGCTCAGCATGGTGACCTACGTATCGAATCCCCTCCCTAATGAAATCCAAATCCCAGTACCTGGCCCTATGCGGGCTCTCGCTCACTGGGTTACTTTTAATATTGTAAAATGTTCCATATTTCATAAATACACACTCTTTGATCAAATCAAGTCATACTTAAATAAGACTCGCCTCAACGCTTATATATTACATTGTCAAATATTATTTTTGTGTTTCATATTTGAAACACATTTACTTAACATTCTAAGCTCTATCAATTTAGTTTTCCTTTTTTACTACCCAAACTATCTAGTTTTGGAACTGATGATTTCTGAACATAACTGAGTTCAAGGTAATTACATTTTAATTGCCTTAGCTAACTCCTACATAAGGACTTGCTTTTGACTGACTAAATTGGAACTCAAGACTTCAAATATTCTACATTGGTTGGTAAATATGCATTTATGTTTTCAATTGTTTAACTATTATAGCATTTTCTTATACAATTAGTATTACCAGTCAGTAATTCTAATGTTATGTTTTATGCACGAATTGCTCTACGATTTACAGTTAAGTTGCTTCCAAGGGGTTTCTTCGTTTAGTAACTGGTTGTATGCTAGACTTATATTATGTACTTACATATTACTTAACAATGCTTATTTCCAAATACATTCAGTCATTTGTAAAGAATGGCTTAAACAATGCCTACACTTCAACAATGCGATCCATATAAACCTGAACTACTTCAATAGGTCACAACGTTTGAACCAATAATAGGACACACGAGTAACCTTGGCAGAATATAATACACAATTGCAAGATTACATTACACTGTTTACATCTCAAAGAAAATGTTGGAAGAGTCCTCCACCAGCAACTGTATATGTTTGCACTCGTCTCACCATATTGTGACATTGTGAAATTAAAAGTCCAATTGCGCAAACTCAAAATGTTATTTATTTCCTCCGAATTACAGTTGGAACACTTGCCGATTACATAGAATTACTTAGCGCACACAATTACAATTCACCAGTTCGTCTGTCACAGGTCCATTCCAACTCACAGTCACGTACAACTCCTCTGATACACGTACACAGTCTTCCGGTCCGTTCGCTCACTGGACGCTCCTCACGGCTGCTCGCCAAGAACTGAACTGATGCCATGCCATGTGGTGCTGGCTGGCTGTATAAAGCCAGAAGGTTTTGCTGCGTGCCCACTCGTTAAGGGTTTTACCGCAGGTAAGGTAAATATCGGGATATTGTAGGGTGAAATGTTGATTTTTAGGATGATGAATTTTTATGAGGTTACTAGTATGTACCTGGGGGTTCAAGGACAGGATGCAACACCTTGCATCCTGGTGTTTTATTTATTTAAATTTTTGGGTATATAATTTTGATGCCAAGCAGCTTGGAAAGATTATGTGGAGCTCAGCTTTAGCTGCTGTTCGGATTAGCTCCTGGGTTATCTCGGATGCCCGCAAGCCATGCGGGGTAACCGGTGCTGACTAGAGCGCCGTCTAGTGGGGCCATAATCTCCCAGGGATCTGACAAGGGCGCTTCTGTGGTTGGGTAAACTTGCGTACTATTTAGATGCCCGGCGCCTGATTTCATCCTCCACGTATGGGAGACTCGAGGCCTCGTGAAGCAACCTGGTCGGAAAATAAGGACCCACAGAATATATAGACCTGGGTCCTCTATTCTGTGAGAACTGAACTGACTCGTCAACTGCAGCCTTATATAGGAAGATCGCGGTTTCTGGAAAGTTCGCAGCTCGCACAATTATCCCGATATTTCCAGACGTCTGGTGGGAGGAGACAGAAACGGTACAGGGCTCGTGCCGCTCTTCTAATCATCCCCTCAATTGGTGACACGAGATAAATGGGTGGGCGTGGTCTGAATGCTTCCCGTCTGGCCCTACTGCCGGCCCGTTCTATCGCGAATTCCAACGTTCGGGTGACAATATTCTCTGAAGTTTTAAGGAGAGTATCTTCGCCAATGTGACTTATTTCGGGTCGAGTAGATTCCTTGAGAACATCAGTAACTGTCCGTGGCCTATTCTTTATATACTCCCACAACAAAAAATCCGGTAAGGTTAGGTCAGGGGATCTGGGGGGGGGGGCACACACCTTTTGAGATTATTCGATTATTAAAGAAACTGGTTACAAGT
This sequence comes from Mantis religiosa, assembly GCA_030765055.1. Lineage (NCBI taxonomy): Eukaryota > Metazoa > Arthropoda > Insecta > Mantodea > Mantidae > Mantis > Mantis religiosa. The sequence goes on along the minus strand of CM060951.1, from coordinate 30,249,831 downwards.
TCCATGGTGCCATTAGATGTGTGGCATCTTGCTTGAAATAACCTCTCAATTCTCATCCAGGTGCTCCATTAATGTCTTGAAGATACCCATATAAACTTCAGTATTTACAGTCGTTCCCGTAGGAGAGGGGATGCGATCCCTCCAGCTGCCGTATGGTGGGCGCTGCGGGCCCTTGCACTCGTGGTACAGTCTGTTTAGTTAACGCGTGTGCACGTCGGCCGCTGCCTTTTATGAAGCCTTATAATCGTTTTACTACACCGAACCCCCTTCTCCCAGATCTTTCTGCAAGGTGGCCACCTTTCTTGATACGTCATGGGTATCGTACTAGGTTTCGTCTAAATAAATTATCTTACGTCCATTACTACAAAACTTCCTTAGTTTATATATATATCGCCAAGCTACAATTCTACTAGATTTCTACTGGATTTCATAATAGCCCTTAACATATTCAAACTTATTCAACTTATTTGAAACCCAGCTCCTTTAAGAGGCTACGCAAAGTGCAAATGCCCATAAGGAAAATAAAAAATTTCTTACAAATGTGCAACCAATTCGTCTAAGGTGGGCGCTCTCCCTTTTGCATAGAATCTATAAATTTCTCAACGAATTAAGTCGCATGTGAAATTATCTACTTTAGAGAAACGTTTCCTTTAGTTTTCACACTTGATCGGCGTCTTTGGTATTCCTTTCATCACAATATTTCTTACTGTATTTCTGTGAATACCCAGAATTTATCAGGTTCATTGCATAACCCATTACCAAGATTATTTTTCAGCACATATTTATATGTGTTCAAAACAAGCGCTCGAATTTGCTTAGAAACTGTTCCCGTTATAACTTTTGTTTTTGAGACTTTTCCGGTAATATAACTCGGCCCAGTTATTCACACTATTGTTATCACTGATTATTTTCACGTGACTGAAAGTTATCAAATACTTCATTTGCATTTACTACTGCATTTCCCTCCCACGGTCTCCACATCGTGACACACAATGAATTGCTGCACGTAATGAAACAGATCAACTGGAAGTTGGAATTCTGGCAACTGAGCCTCCACGTGGAGTCGACATGCGGCTGTCACTTCGAAAAAATCAGGGTTGCTATTGGTCCTCAACGACTGTGTTCCATTTCTGAAGTGTGGAGATAGATTTATGACGGTCATTAGTGGGTGATCGGGTCAGGTACCTTTGACTCCGAACTGCACATGCGTTAACTAAACAGACTTTTACCTCTGACGTTACTAGAGGAACCTCGGGCCGAACATTCGAGTCCATCCCATATAGGGAGTTGTTCGGATTGGGTTGGACTCGAGGGGGAAGTGGTTCCCGATACCCGTGGAAGATCGGGTACGTCTCCGAACGGGGTTGCGGGAAGCCATTAATATTCCCGCGTCCTAGCCAGAGTAGCTAGTAGGTGTGCTTGATCACCAAGTGGCCCTACCGAGGCCATATCGGTAGCCTTTGCATTTTGGAGTTGGCGCGCGGAAGTGACGTATCCACTTCCATCCCGTCGTAGTCCACAGGATCAGATGGGGGGCGGGGGTTGTCAGTCTCTAAGTCTTGCCCTATGGAAAGCCCCACGAATGTGGCGGGAGCCCTTTTGGGACAGTTCGGTAACTCCCTGGTCGAAGGAAGCCCGGGTCCTTGGTCCTACGCGTCCAGGACTAATGGGAGTGGAACCTCTGACACTAATAACAGTATCTACAGTCGTATCAAAGAAATTGGGACCAACAATTCATAGATGCTGGTGGAGGACACTTCCAACATTTTCTTTGAGATGTAAACAGTGTAATGTAATCTCCCAATTGTGTATTACATTCCCCTGAAGCTGCACGTCTGTCCTATTATTAGTTCAAGAGTTATGGCCATGTTTATACGAATCGCACTATATTTCTTAAATTGTATTCCTAACAATGGCTTGCATTAAAATTAACAAGGTATCAATAAATATAACAAGCTCACAACACAGTATTACAACATAGTAGAAAAAGTAATGTTAAACAGAGATGGATGGGAAATATACCCAGTTAGCAACTTGCATTTGTCATCCAAAGTTTCATATTTAATTCTGTAGTAAACGATTAGTAATTAATATATTATAAGTTTGTTAACGTTAGTTTGTCGTTAGTGGAACAGTTTGATAATACGCGGGCTTTGATTTCTCCGAATTAATTTATTAATTACTAAAATGTTATATGTTTTAGCATCAGACGTAATTTGAAACAGTTTATAGGTAAGCATTAAGCGTAATTAATGTGATAAAATCCAACTTTGTACCATAAGTAATGCAATATGTAACAGAATATGTAATTGTGTAACAGAATAGGCAGTATAAATGTTATCCACAAATTGAAATTATCGTGATTGTCCTCGTCATAACCGTTAGCGTCAGGTGACTCAAAAATGACACGAGTTGTGGATATAGCAAAACTTTATCACGACGAATTATCACACTTTGATTTGATATAAGGTCAGCTAGAGTAGCTACAAAGTAAGAATGGTAATGGATTGAGCTAATATGGTTATCTTATCGTCTTGGTGTTGTCAGTTCCACGGCAAGAGGGCGACAGAGACGGAAGATGCGTGCATTTTTCTTTGTCTCAGCCTAGCAAGTATCATACACATGCTGAGATGTACAGTGATACGATGCTGAGAGAGAAGTTCAATTAATATTTCAGCATGTGTGTGAGAACATACACAATGATCATAGCGCAATCTGAACCTTAAAACCTTGAACTCAACACTTAGACCAGTGAGAGGCGGAGTCCCTGAAGGCTCTGTACTATCTCCCACCTTATTCAACGTGTTTAACGCAGATTTCCCCTCAGAACCACGAGTCGTAATGGCACAATAAGCTGACGACGTGCTTCCGTTCTGCAAAGACAGACACATACTCAGAGCCTTCAACCCTTCGCGCCATACTTTTCACAGAGCGCAACACCACCGAAGACTGCCCCAACTTCAGCTTCCGAGGTCGAAGGATAGAGCTATCGCTTCCCTGTATCATATGCCGGGGTCGAGCTCGATGCCGCTTGACGGTTCGAGTTACCAATTTTAAGATAATATATCTGCAGTAGGATGTGCTTTTGTTGTTTAGAAAAACTAAACGGAACTAACTCACTCCATGTTTAAATTGTCACCTGAATGTTCTGTATTCCAGTCAGAGCTCTTAGCGATTAAAGAATATATAAAATGGTGTACTGTTAATGGGAACAGTGTCCGTATTCTTAGTGATTCACAATCAGCTCTACTCGCTATTAATGACAAATACAATTTAAATTCATTAGCACATGAAATCAGAACCTTGCTTGAAAACCATCCACGACATATTTGCATGGGATGGCTCAAAGGGCACAGTGGAATTTTAGGTAACGAGAGAGCTGATTGCTTGGCTAAGAAGGCTGTAAAATACAATCTTCCTGTGACATACTCTTTATGTCCTATTTCTCATGTAAGGAGAATAATACATCCACATATTCTTGAAGAATGGAACCAACAATGGCTAACAACTACAAATGGAAGTTTAACAAAAACATTATTTTTCCCTCGTGTTTATGACAGAGGGAAATGTGAAACTCTTGTACCAAATTATGTTTTGACACAATTTTTAAGTGGACATAGTAAATTTGGTGAATACTTATCACGCTTTCACTTAACATCCAACCCCGAGTGCATGTGTGGTGAAGAATTTCAAACTGTGGTTCATCTCCTTTTCTGTTGACCCATTTTCTGGAGAGAAAGACAAGGATTATTCAAGCTAGACTCTCTAGGAACTGAATTTTCTGCTCCGCTCACATCTTTGCTAATGAAGCCACAACAGTAGAAGTACTTCATGATGTTTATAAACTCAGTGTTTACACGTCTGAAATAGCTTAAATTAATGTGCATCAGATTAAAATATAATTTCTTCCTTCTAGTATTTAAAATATTTTTGTTAAAGTTGTATACTTTTATTTATCAACTCTAACGCTAATATACCACTGTGTAAAATATTCTGTAGCTATTTTAGAAGTGGAGAACGTTTGATGAGTGAAATAACGACTCCAGTTCTTCAATGATAGCACGCAAAGCTCCTCAAGGTTCGTTTGGTACAGAAAGCGTTTGCTTCAAAGTGACACATAAGCATCCACTAGCATTCTGTAGCAAATTGCACGGATTGGTCCCACAATGTTCTCATAGCAACACCTGAACCGAAACGAACGTGTTACTCAGGAGAATGGACATTTGTAGGTGCTTCCGTGCACACTCGGCGTCAGCACACCTGACTGCTTGGTTGGCCGGCTGGAACGATTACCAGGCACTACCTAGGGAGAAATATGTGATGGGCTACTCATATTTTAATGATTTACTGTGACACTGTCACAACTGCTCATTTATCAACGAGATGAATGCAGCATTTTGTGCAATCTTAGAATTATTAATTGTAAGGAATGTGTAGGTAATAAGTACAGAGATTTTTTTCATTCTGCTCAGATGAAAAAAAATAACTTAATGGTTTAATTCTCTCTCAATAAGAATAATTCAAAAACAAAACAGGCTTAAATACCAGAAAATTCGTAATTTAGTTCAGCAGCCTCCAAAGATGTCACATAAATATGTTTAAGCAGGCTCTAAACCAGTTTATCGTTTCCATATTTTTATTTATCACAAAGGGTATAAAGATTATTATTATCTTAAAATATATGTTTAAGATAGTTTCTTGACAAATCAAAACTATATTTGAGCCTGCTCAAGCTGTTCTCGGGAAGCAAGCCAAGTGAAGAGACGATTGGAAGCTGACGTTTCGGGAGTGTGCATCTCTCCCATCATCAGATACTTATCAAATGTTATCATCACAATTGAATCACTGGATATAAGGCAAATATAAACAAAGATAAAACACTATCAAAATTCCCATCACTGAACAAAAGACTGTTTTCAGTAAATTTAATGCCAGGTCAAGAGATGGCGTGAGTATAGAAAATTAAATGTGTCAGAGAAACGTAACTACTTGAGTTGATTATCAAGCTGTATTGACTGTGCTTAAGAAGTCGACGGATTTACATTTTTAAGGTCGGTTTAGAAGAGGAGCTGATCTGAAATCCACCATCACGATTAAGCGTGCTTCTCTCGGAGGAAATGGCCAAAGCCTACTTAATTCTCTGCTCCCAGAAACTGTTGCATTTTACCAAGGCTATTTCCCTCCAAGAGAAGCACGCTTAATCGTGATGCTGGGTTTCAGTTCAGCTCCTCTTGGAAACCGGCCTTAAAATGGAAACCAGTCGACTTAAGAAGTACAGATCCATACAGCTTATAATCAAGTTAAGTAGTTACGTTTCTTTGACCCAATTAATTTTCTATACACACGCCATCTCCTGACTTGGCATTTAATATACGGAGAACAGTATTTCGTTCAGTAATACGAATTTTGACAGTGTTTTGTTTTTACTTATGTTTGTGTTATAACCAGTAATTCATTTGTGAAGTCATACCGTACGGTGAATGAATTTAGTGAAATGGTGCTCAAATGAGTCCAGGGTCCATAGAGCTTAGGGTTACCCGACATTCGTCTTGAAGGATAAGGGACAACTCCGGAAAAAAACTTATCCAGGTAACTCGCACTGGCCGAGATGCGAACTCGGGACCTCTTTAACGTCAGGCAGACACGCTACCATCTACGCTTCGGAGGCGGGCCACCCCGAAACTTCGATTGCGTACTGATTAAGCGCAAAAATCTTACTGCACATATGTGCAGAGCTTTAAGATACGCGGCTTATGTCAAATGCCTTTGTTTGTTCTTCTGTGAGCTGAACTATTGCGGAACTATTATTTCTTTGCATTTTCCAACACTCGTTCATTTTTCGTTATTCATGTTTTTCATCACATATCCATGCAAAGTGAATTTCAGAGAGCAGCTCTTGAAATATTGGACTATCACTTAATGAGTACACTATTCCCATATTAAATTTCTATAAATATTTACCTAGCTTAATATGAAGCCACACTGTTTTATTTTACTCTCACTCCGATCTACATTCTGCTGTACGAACCTTACAGCTCTCTCTTGATCGCCTCGTTCAATGGTGTCAAAATTGGTGCATCTCCTTTAATACCCAGAAAACTGAAGCCAAGATTTTGACCTTACGCTGCTATAATCCCCCTCCGCCTATACGCCTTCTGACTGATCTTGTGCCGTGGCTCCCTTCACCTACACCAGTCAAGTACCTTCGAGTGTTACTGGACAGTCGGCTTACGTGGAAGCCTCACCATTACCCTGGCATCCGCTCCTCTTTCACAACTGTCTCCATTATTTCACAAACATACTTCACTTGTTTTAGAATCTTCACTGCTCCTATACAAATTTCTGGTTCGGCCTCTTATTACTTATGCCTGCCAGGTCTGGGGGGCTGCCAGTACTTGTCACCTGAAGCGTTTACAGGTCATCCAGAGTGGATTCTTGCGAATCGCCACCAATGCTCCTTGGTTTGTCCGCAACCAGCAGCTGCATCACGAGCTGGGACTTCTTCCTCTCCACCATTTCATCCGACAGACTGCTCGACGCTTCTTCTACAATCTACGCCACGTCCCAGGAGTTGTGACGTATAACATCGGCGTCCGAAGTCGCCGGCCAACGCGACTGAAGCGACGACTACCACAGGACCTTCTTTACAGTGATGACACTTCCACTTCTGAATAATCTACTGTTTCAATTTATCTTTTCTATTATTCTCTTCTACTATGTAAATTCTCACTATGGAAGTATGTAAACCATTTTATTAGTTCAGTGCCACATTTATATTAATGCAATAACACATTTGTTTTAGTTCAGAGGAGGCACATTGTTACCTCTACAGTGTTATTACTCTGTGATTATTTTGTATCTGTTCTCTCAGACCTGCAAAGCATATATTATTGCTGACCGATCTAATAAATATATTAAAAAATATGAAGCCAGAGTGATAAGAGTGTTCAAGAATAGTGTGGACAAGAGTACAAAATCTCATGTGAATGCAGTATTTTGGATTCCCTCCCCCCCCCCCCCTCAAGAATAGCATAAATATTTTCTCTACACGCATAACCAAAGTGAAAGTTTTGAGTATTCACAATAGCACAGATTCATTATTCGGTGTGGCGGGAGCACGATCGGGGATTCCTCACGGCCTGACATCGTAGTCTTACAGCTAATGAGGAAACTTGGTCCGGACTTGCCGTTATCAGACGCCGTACGAAGGCGGGATTACGTCCCTGCAAGGAGAGGGATTTACTATGATGAGACCAGGAATATAAAGGAGCGTGAATAAGAGGCAGAGATACCGTGGTCTGAACTTAAGACGTCTTACCTGCCACTCATGAAACCATTTTCATTGGTTTAGCTTGCTTTTCTACGAGAATCCACAAAAGCAAAGATTGAAAGCTGCAGTATCAATAGATAATTCTTCAGTGTTTTTATCAAATGTTCTACAAGTGGATATTTAATTACTGATAAATTCATTAAAACCATTTTTAGTCCGTCTTTGTAGCTTGATGGTATTATGTCTACCTCACGTTCAAGAGGTCGACAGTTCGAGTCTCGGTCAGGGTAAGTTACCTGCATAAGGTTTTTCTGCACTTCTCCCTTATCCTGAAAGATGAATTTCAGTTCTAAGGGCTCATTTGAATATCAAGCATCATCGTCCCATACGACTTGGAGGACGCAAATTAAAAAAATAATAAAATATAATAGCATAATGAAATATTTTATATCAATAATATAATAGCATTAACATAATAATAAAGAGAAAGCCTTCTACCTGTCCACTCACATGATTTTCATTCCTAATTCTACACAAAATATTGTAAAACATCTCATTCATTTATCCACTTCATCTTAATCGAGAGCCCGCTGCGGTAGCGTAGTGGTAGCGAGTCTGCCTCACGTTCAAGAGGTCCCGAGTTCGAATCTCGGTCAGGGTGAGTTACTTGGATAAGGTTTTTCCGGGGTTTTCCCTTATCCTGAAAGACGAATGTCGGGTAACTCTAAGCTCTCTGGACCCTGGGCTCATTTGAGCATCATTTCACCCATTCCATTCATCGTCCGATATGACTTAACGTTGGAGGACGTGATTACAAAAAAAAAAAAAAATCTTAATCGAGAAATAGACTTAGGCAAATGTCAAACCTCTTTAAGCTGCTATGGGATGGCTTTTTAATACCATTCCGAATACGTGCGTATGTTCAGGACACACAAACACATACACGCACATAGAAATAGAACGAGAGAGTGACAAGAAATCATCAGACTTCCCATTTAGGAATTGCATAAGGTTCGGAACATTCAAATGAAGAAAAAACATCACGGAAATGGTTCACTACACAAGAATCTCCTTTATATGTATAGCAAGTTTTGGTCTATCCCTTACGGATGAAGATAGTGAAGATACACAGTTCATTTGACATAAAAATAATCTTAAACATTCGGTATTTTGATCAAACTCCAAAGTGTAAATTTTCGTAAAGGTGTGTATGACGTTTAGTGTAGGATGTGAACGTTCTTGAGAATCTTGGAGGAGTATGAACTGTCGTGTTTTATTGATGCTGAGTACGCAAACACACGTGCACAAACAAATGCGTACACATATGGGGGCATAAACATACAGACCAACCCGTTCCTACTTTTCTTTTGTCTCTAAACATGAGCTCCCGGTGAAATCTATATATACAATTATTTGGTTGAAAAAAGCCTTCTCCAATCATCATAAGTGGGTGGTGGGTAAAGAGAAAGAATTTCTATTGTAATTACACTTATTGTTTGCTATTTAGTCATATCTTAGGTTTAGAGTGATCATGCAATTCGCAATCACACATACATTTCGTGCATGTGCTTCCCTATGAAGGCACTTTATACCAGGAAATTAGAAATAGTTATCTTAGATGAAACCTTGGCACAGTGCTTAAGACATGGACAATATACCAATATCATTTTTAACGATCATAGGAAGTCGAACAGACATGGATGATGTCAACGTGGACGAATTATCAGCAACACTTATTTTATACGTTCATGTTTTGGTGGATTAGTTTATATTAATTTATTTGTTTTCAATTCATTAAAAGAAAAACTTAAAAAGCGCTTGGATTTAAAGCTAGTCAAATACAAAGAGGAATGGCTATAAAGAAATAGAGAAAGTTACAATATGTGCTTCAACTAATAACATTTGCAACTGATTTGAAATATCACACATGTTTACCATAATGTTAAAAATCCTTCATGATATCCAAGTTTAGTGAATTGTTATCTGGCATCTTGTTAACACCAGAGACAACTGCTAACAGTAGGTTACGGTTTATCGTCCAAATTTATTTACACTTCGTAGCAATTCTGTTTCTACAGAAGACAAGACAACTAATTTACGTTCATAACAATGTAGCCATACCTTCTTCTGTCTGCTTGAGGTTAGAACTGTGATGGGAACTGTAAATATAGGAGCAGAGAAGCAATTGTTTCATCGTTCAAATAGCAGAAATATTATGGATGAATTACTGGAATCAAAAAACCAGACGGAACTAAATATGAAGGGCAGGAGTACAGCCTAAGAGGAAATCCGTAAGGAATTTAATTGCAAGGCACGTGCGTCTCCCAGAGGCCGTAACCAACCACGGCAATTTTATGTCAACATAAAACCAGCATCAAAACGCCAGGTGTAAGGGACATTTAGACAAGTTTAAAACTGTTGTTGGGTAGCAAATTACAACGAAATTGGACGAAAGTGTATTATCACTGATTGAGGATCAAGCAGAGCCTAACAAATACACCATTAGCTACTAACTACTTTGACAAAACGCTTACTCCTCTATGGAAGTAATTCATGTTAATGGAGATAATGTTAGAAATTTCTAATTTTCTTGTAGGTCCAAGAGAATATCTCAATATAGTAGAAATTACGGAATGGTTAAATCCTTAAGAGATTATCGCTTTGACAATTTATTCTCCTAGCAAGGTAAAGAGATAAAAAATAATAGATAACGTATTGTTGTGGGAGGAAAGTGTGACTAGTAATAAATAGGGCCCGGGTATTTAAGGACAATCAAATTATAAAATAAGCAAGCAAATAAACACGAAAAATGAAACAAATAAACACAAAAAATAAGCATAAACGTATTGTTTAGTAGAATTCGTACCTTACGCTTGTAACAGTACACGAGAAAGTTATCTTAAGATCTTTTGGTTCCATTTATATCAGGCCTTTAACTCCAATGGTTATATCGGTGGCCGTTCTCCTTTGGAAAATATCGAAGGTGTTAACTCGTATTCGTTGGGTTTTAATCATTAGATCACGCATACATTCGCACTCTCATTCATACTTCCAGACTCTGGGGAAGATTACGAATTATCTTGATCGCAGAAAAATTCCCACCTCCACAGCCGGGAATCGAATCCGGGACTCGTATGAAATTTTCTTGTGGGAAGCTCCTGCGTTTTTCAGTGGAAAAAAATTATATTGTGAAAAGGATCTCAAAACGTCCCATGACGTTTGCAGAGATTTCATAAACGATTTTGGATATAGAAAGTCGCTTCTCTAATACCTTTTACTTTTTTTTATTTTTTTTATTTTTATTTTTTATTATTATTATTATTATTATTATTTTTTTTTTTTTTGTAATTTACGTCCTTCAACATTTAGTCATATCGGACGATGAATGAAATGATGCTCAATGCGTCCGGGGTCCATAGAGCTTAGAGTTACCCGAAATTTGTCTTTCAGGTTAAGGGAAAATCCCGGAAAATACCTTATCCAGTTAGCTCACTCTGACCAAGATTCGAACTCGGGATCTCTTGAACGTGAGGCAGACACGCTACCATCTACGCTACAGAGGCGGGCATATTTACGCTTAAATAATTTTGTTCTATGGTCTAAACTTTGGAGAAAACGTTAAACGTTATTTCTCACCTCTCACTTATTAAACACGAGAGACGTAAAGGAATTAGCTGTTTCTCTAAATTAGGTGTCAGTTCTTTACCCGCCACACTTGTTTGTGACGCTCTTTAATTATGTATTTAATTTCATTCTTCAACGCGTCAAGAACATTGCACAAACGCTTGTACCAGCATACAAGTTGCCAAAGAGACAGATTTTTGAAACTGTAACCATGGAAGAAAAATATGTGGCGTGGCCAATTATGTTTTCGGCTACATAATTAAAGCTGAAGAAGTAAACAGTTGAAATTAGAAAATGCATACAGGAGGCTCCGAGTTTTCAAACAAAATGTGGACAAAATTATAAGGTATAACATCACACGAAACAACACCAAACCTATATATATTATAATATGACTTATAAATATGTAGAATTTATATTCCCCTTAATAATTTAGTTTAAAGTTCTCTTATATATCAGTATTTATTGTTTTATTTGGATAATATTAACAGTATTCTCAGCAAGTTGAAGAAAAATTACCAAAAATTAGAATTTAGTTTTTTAATTCAGTTAGTAAGTTAGATTCAATGATTTGTTGCCTACATTTCACAATAAAAAGGATAAATATAGAATTGGACACGTCAGTATGAAAGCTGCAACTACTTTGAAGTCAATCTTTTCTGTTAATGCTGTAAAAAAAGTGGAAGAGAGTTGATGATTCCACGTTTTCTCTATAAATACAATGTCGTTGAACATATATTAAAATAACTAAAATTTCTGCACTTTAATCTTCTTCTTTCTCTTCATCTGCCATGAAAATCTTAGTACTAATTGCCAGTTTCAGCCTTACAAAAAATTCTCTCCCATTATTTCGTTACTTATTACCTTTATTCCGTTTATTTGCTCATAATTGACTTTCTTCTATTTCCATTTAAAAGCCTATATATAGCTGACGCTTTTTATGATGAGTAATGTGCAATTCAAGGTATTTTCTCCCAATTGGGTTTTAAAATTTAATTATTTTTTTTTATTTTTATAATTTAAGATTTATTTATTTTATTCTGAATGTCAAAATGCTTCTCGGAGCAGGCTTGTTGTTCAGCTGTACCAAAATTTAATTACTTATCAATGTATAACAAACTTAGCTAACAGATTTGCATGTACCACCAATAAATAAGCACTTGATTTTGCACAAAGTAGCACAAATTTATAAAATTGGAAAAACTAAAATGTATTACAGAAAGTAAACATTAATCCTAGCACTAAACATGGTAATAGATAATGTTTTGGGCTAACACTTTAGAATAACTCTTCCAAAACGGGGAAAGAAACAATAAGTTTAATATTAATGTCCCAAACATCTAATGCATGGAGCATTTGGTGATGCGTATTATTATACCATACTAAGTAATTATTTTCTTAAAATAAAATAACCAAAGATATTTAACACTTGATGTGTGACTTAAAGTGAAATGGTAAAACTATTTAAACAATTTAAAATAATCAAGAATTTAGAGATTTAACCAGCGCTGTCCTGAAGTCTAAAATCAGGTCCTGGTGCTTCAGTTACTGATCTTACGGAAGCAAAGATAAACACTGCTGCTGCCATTTTGAGAGAGGATCGACGAATTACCTTAAGATCACTTTCTGAAATACTGAACATTCCATTGAGTGCCACCAACACGTTGGTGACAGAAACATTACACATAAGACGTGTTTGTACGCGATGTGTTCCAAAACTCTTGATTCCCAAACAAAAGGACATTCGCTTGCAGGTCTGCATGCTGTTAAAGTTGATGTTAGAGAAAGATCTGGAGGTTCTTTCAAACGTAATCACTGCTGATGAGACTTGGCGACATAATTTTGATCCTGAGAGCAAACAGTGTGAAAATCTCCTTCATCACCAAGCCCTAAAAAGAAAAAGTGGTTTCTTCTGCTGGGAAAGTTATGGTCATCTCATTCTTTGATATTCATGGAATGGTTTATGAGCATCTTGTACCTGCACACACATCAGTAACTGGACAATACTACAGGGATATCCTAAAACACTGCAAGTCCATATCAGGCGCAAAAGATCACATATCCGTGAAGCAGGCTAGATGTTGCACCACGATAATGCGCGGCCGCATATTGCCAGTATTGCTGCTGAATATCTTCCAAAAACGAACGTGAAGTGCATCCCTCACCCACCCTATAGTCCGGATTTAGCCCCATGTGACTCCTTTCTATTCCGTAACTTGAATAAACGTCTTCGTGGGAGGCATTATCCATCATCAGAAGCAGTGGTGAAGCCTGCGGAGGCGATTTTCAAGAATGTATAAAAAATTATTCCAGCATGTCTTTGAAGACATGTCTTTGGACCATCAAAATTATTAGTATGAGTAAAGGTACGTTGTCCAAAAAATTGTGATCATTCTTTATTGAAGAGCCTCGTATTATGCAATTATGTGAATCACAGGAACAGATTTGCTGAGGACAAAGATGATGTTGACTTCGGCCATATTTAGTACAGATCATCTTTAACATGTGAAAATTACTGTCTGTCTTAGATTATAAATTTCTCCCAATCTCAATCAATTTATTATTTAATTTAAAATATGCCTAAATCCCTCAGAATAATATCTACGTAACTGTCAAAATTGCCAGTATAAGAATGTTACTTATCAATTTTGCAGCCTAATAAGATAAAGGAACAAACCATTTCTTGACTCCCCGCTTTTTTTTAACTTTCTTGAGTTTTGTAGCAGGATTCCTATTGCGCTACCCATGCGATGATTGGAGACGATGAACTATAAGCCCTGCGTTGTGAAAATCATGTTGAAACAGAAGTTTTTAAGGCTGGGGGGATGGTGCGATGTTGAAGATGCTATGATCCCCACGTTGGGGCCACATATGTAGCAGGATACCTTCGTTGTTGTGGGTTTCGATGCCCCAAAGTTGCAGCAACATATATAGCAAGATTCATGCTGATATCTCGTTTCCCGTCGTTGGTCTTACTTCGTCGATCTTACATTCGTCCAAAATATTATGACTTGATGAAGAAGATGTTCCCCGAAGCTATCAGGAAAATCCTTAATTATACCTCGGCTAGCTTTCAATACTCTTTTTTACTTATGAGCAATGAAAACTCTAAGTTACAAGGTTGGTAACGGGTGAAGAAATCGTTAAGATATTTAATTTGAATTTCTATAAGAAATCAATCTTTTGTATATTTCTTTTAACACCAAATCCTTTACAGTTCCTATCACAAAACTTTATACTGTGATTGGAATCAATCTAGTAGGTACTTCAAACTGAACTAACACTTAAATATTTTCGAGCAATTTAAAAAGCGTCCGATCTCTTCGGCGTTCCAGAAAGAAAGGCGGTTTTCTTTTCGTTTCTCTACCAAGATTATTTACTCCTTCGTTACTATCGCTACCCATATATTACTTTTATATGATTGACCGATTTACTTCTACGTCACTACATTATGTAATATAATTATTACTACGGTCAATCACAAAATTACTAATATTTTTACACAATTTTGTTTGTTTTTCTTTTATAAATTTATAATTTTTTCAAACCTTTCTTTTAATATAAATCAAAAGAACTGTTATAATTTTTAAGCAGTTATTTATATGTAAGGGTAGAGCCAGACTGAAAAGTTCAATGCCATAGCAGGGATTTGAACCACGGATTTTCTGTTGAAACTGGCGCTACATAAACTATTATCATTTCATACAAATGGTATATTCTCTTTACAATATTGTCGAGTGCTACAATGTGGAACTCATTTATTGACAGGAAATCAATAAAAACTGTGCCCTTCTGATTGGTGAACAACATTTTACATAGTTTTCCCCTCGATGTTTTTATTAGAAATAATTTTTGTCTTTATAGTGTTCAGCCCATTTGTTAACTCCTTTAAGTGCCTTATGCAATGATTTTAAATGCCTCTAAAGCAACATAAGTAGGCGAGTGAAACGAATGCATGTTTTAAGCATAAACTCTGGGCAAAGGCAACTAATTGACCTAGTAATAAATATAATTTAGATATTTTATTTCAATACATATTTAGCTCTTACATTGGCAGCATCAGAGAAAGAACATTTTCATATTCGCATTAGTTAGTTAATATTCCTTTATTATTTTATAGAAAATTTAACAAAGCCAAACCTTGCCTTACTTTAAAACTTACCTATGCACATATGATCTAATTTATTTTTAAAATAAATTGGTAGTCAGTGGGGTGCGTTAATTGAAATTAAGCCTTTCAAATGTAATGGGATTTATAATACTTATTTGGAGTAACTTGATAAATGACAGGGAGTGGAATTTTGGAAATGCATTGGGTCCACTATACAAAGAAAACGTTTATCTCTTCACTAGTGTAAATGACTAAAATGAGATGCTACGCTAGTTGCACTCATATTTAACTAATTACGCATTAGCAGATATTTTGCATTTGGTATATTTAGATTTACTTAGTTTAATGGCTATTTCAATTCCACATTTATCTACATCGGTAAACGGTGGGATAACTGAGCTGTATTTATAAATGTACGTTTGTATCTGATTTTTGGGTTCTTGTCCCCTTTTCTCAAATTTTATTTACCTATTATTCTCTTTTATTAATTTCTGCAAGATTTTATAGTACGGTTACTCACGCAAAAACTTTCGTAATGCTCAGAACAGATACCAATTCATTTATAAACATTCAGATTTAAATTACACTAGTATTCAGAGCTGAGGCAACGCTAAATTGTATTTCTAGGAATTAATTACGAAATTACAGAGGTTGTATTCAACGCCACTAAGCGTTCCAAAAGAGGATTAACACAAAACCACTATTCAGTAGTTTACAAAATCAAGCATTTACATTCAAAAGCACTCGAAATCAATTTTATAAATATATTCGTGACTGAGTATGTATTTTACACTCCAGACCATGTTGGCTGTAAAGAGCATGCAGAGATATAGGAATTTTACTTAACATTAATTCGAAAGTAATGCTTTATTAAATTATTTCTCATTCAGAGAATAAATAATATATGTCATCAAGATTAATAAAACTGTGCCTCTTATTATTTAACTTAATTGATGGAAATTAATCATTTCTTCACACTATCCATAAACAGGCTAAGGTTTTTGGTAGAGACAACATGAAAAATTCAATGCCATGGCCGGGAATTGAACCTTGGATTTACTAGTTTCCGCTCTTACCCATTGAGCTAGCATGGTCATCGTTACTCTATCTATCAAAAACCTTAGCATATACTCCGCTAGTGTGAAGAAATTATTAATTTCCATCAATTAACTTGAATAATAAAAGAGTTAAATGATCAAGCCTCGGATTCAAGTACTTACAATAGTAAAGCGCCACAAACGGTCTACCGGGGAAATATATGAGTCAATCGGAGAATTTAATGTCAGAACGACTCACTGGCCATGGTAGCTCAATGGGTAAGAGTGACTGAACGGAAACCAGTAGATCCATAGTTCAAATTCCGGCCATGGCATTGAATATTTAATGTTGACTCTATCAAAAACTGAACCTCTGTTTTATTATTCTATGCAATACACCTATGACAATATTGTTAATGAATTAAAGCAAATATTCTCATATTTCTTTTGAAATGTTAATCTCTTATTAATCTTTTATAAATTTTGTATTTATATTTTGTGCCAACGACGCTATTGCTTATAAGACTACTAGTTCAAAGGTCAAGTTATCGTTGGTCCTCATTGTCTCTAATTAGGATGTTGTTGTCTTGTTCTGAATGGAACTCTTATGTCATTAACGTTGATATCTTTCTATCCATCTATCCAGCCAGCCATCCATCCATCCATCCATCCATCCATCCATCCATCCATCCATCCATCCATCCATGCATCCATCCATCCATCCATCCATCCATCTATCTATCTCAACGCTACAGGCATCGTGGAAAATATGTATCGATATCGTGAAAAAGTGGTATCGACTCATCCCTTGTATATACACATATATATACATACACATATTCAGGAATGAAAGTGTAGTGTTTAACGCCCGCTTTTACTACATACGGCACCGCAGGCGGTGACACTGATGATACATGAGATGAAGATGGAGCACTGGTGGAATGAGATGGCGGGAGAAACCGGAGATCCCGGAGAAAACCAGCCCCAGCACCGTGTTGTACACCACAAATCTCACTTTGCGGTCACCTGGGATCGAAACCGGGCCGCTTTGGTGACAGCCAAGCGGTCTAACCACTGAGCCACGGCGCGGCCACATATTCAGGAGATTTGAATATCGTTATCTAATTTTTGGACTTTTTCCCCTATTTACTATACACAGCAGAGAATTTAAAAAGGACCTGTATCATATGACTATTAGAAAGGAGTGCCTATGGGTCTTTTGCTATTGGAAAATAAATTAAAGCGTCGGATTCACATGCATATTTTATTTCTTACATTCCCCTCTGTAATTTAGCGCGGTGTTTATAGTTGGCTTCATTCATATAATTCAACATACGGTTCTGTAGTTATTGTGTTGTATGCCTTTTATTTTCAATGACCATTGCAGTGCATGGAAGCCCTAAATGCCAGATTAATTCTATTATTAACAATTTCACCATTCGTTACCGCTGAGGGGCAGTGTTTACTGGAAGAGTGACAGAGAAGGAACTGTCTATGTCAGAACAGAGCAACCCGCTTGCTTTGTATTTATTAAAATGCTATATAAATTTGTTTTTACCGCATTCAATAGTAAAATTCAGTCACAAAGCAATTATTAGTGGTAGTATGCGAGCTTCGTTTGAATTTCACTAAACTGTGTTTATCGATTATACAGCTTGGGCACGTGGGTAAACACAATGGTTCCATTGAGTCCCAACAGTAATGAGAGAGACGGTATTTTTTAACGCGGCTGTTATTTTGAAGCGGTGAATAGAAATCCAAGTAAACACAGAGGATAAAGTTGCTTTGCTGTGGCACAGTTCCCCACATCTCTACTGTAAAGGCCAACTGTTGCTTAAGGTCGCTTCAATTGAAGCCAATTAATTTCGTAATTGTTAATGACTCTTTTGTTTTTGGCAGCTGCACTAAGGAGCAGATCTCGTGCAGTTATGTGGGCTGTCTTGGCGTCATCGGTACCTGCATTCAGTCTGTCAGCGTTTCGTAGTGGTGCTAAGTGGTCCAAGTTACTAATAAACTCTTATTAACTGGAATCTCCAATTTAATTATGTATGTGTTTTTAAAACTGTAAGCAAAATCTTAAAATTTGAATATATTTTTACCAGACATGTATTTAGAAGTTAATTTATTGGGGGGTCCAAGAAATCTACGTCGAATTATTTACTTTTAATAAACAATTAATCAGAGATGTGCTTTTATCATGTTAAAAATAAAGACACATGTAATATATTATATTCACATGACTTTCTCCACACAGGCTTCTACAAATTGTCCTTAGAAAAGTTTGTTTTTGTCTTGTTTCTTTGGATAAGCTCTGTAGAAAGGCCTTGAAAATTGCACATTATTTTTTCTTTTTATACCTGGGATAAAGTGATATAAGCAGTTATCAGATATTTAAAAAGTGAACCACTGATTGATGCATTTGAAGTATTAGTTCTTCTTGAATGAAAAAGGGAAAGGAACTTAGAATTTAAAAATTACATACTTTTAGGTATCTGGGAATTCAAATCAACAAATTATAATACATCGGAATTGGTTAACTTCCAATACATTATTGTAATTGACATTATTTATGTATTTTAACGAGTTCTACAGCTGCTGTGCAGTAACCTTTCGTTTATCTCTTAAATAACTTCATTTCTGCCTGACAGTGAATAGAGACGTTAAGATGAGAAGCTTGAATAAACTTTTTCCATTGATTTTAAACTGTTTTGTTTTTCAACTATTTAATAAAAGCTTGAAATTATAATGCACTTGGTGGGTCCGGATCCCCTGAACCCCTTCCCTTTACATACGTCCCTGATTTTTTCTTAGTCTTAAAGGTATAGGAGTACTGTATTTGACCCCAGGAATTCCAAATGAGATTTACTGGAAATGCATGTTGTGTATGAGGACACTTATGTGGGTATGAATAGTCTAACTCAAAAGCAAATTTGCACTGCAGTTCAACATTATTCAAGCATGGAAAAGAAGATTTACAAGAGTATTTTACAAAACAAAAAATTTTTATCTCATAACATCTCAGAACATTCTGATTTTTTAAAGGGTACCCAGGTTGATATTCTAATTCAAATTATGTTTTATTGGGAGGTTTACGTGCACTTGCTCAAACAACATTTTCATTAAAATATCATACATTTACGACAGTTTTCGGTAAAATTAAATTATATCTCTTTCTGGAAATATACAAACGAAGTTCTTTTCATCAAGTATGGTGTCTGCATAACCAGTAAGCCGTAAAAATTAATAAAATCTTGTTATACTGTCGAAGAAATTTTTTTGCTAACACTTTCTGAGGCATTACATGTTATTCCTTTGCATTTTAAAGTGATTTCTCTATTTCATATTGTAAGTTATTGCTCTTTTATTTTCTAACTCATAAATAATTCCTTTGTTTTCAGGAGATATTAAAGAAAGTTACATCAAACTTTAGCATAAAAATGACAACTTCAAAGCGCTTCTAAGTATCTAGTTATTGTAAATATTATCATTTATTACTTTTAACAAAAGAATGCGTTTTAATGCTACCCAAAGGATAGTACAAAAGAGAACAGGCTCTTGCCGAATAACAACAAGTATTATAAAACTAAATTGTAGAATCTTGAAGACGTTCATGCATTTTCTGACAAGGTTACAATGTTAAGTCTTACAAAAATTTACATCAAGGGTAATAAATTTATCAGATTTAACACTGATGACGTAGGATTACTTATCTGTCCTAAATATCAGTAATTAATACAGTCACCCAGTAGTAGACTCCGGGCAACGAAAGATACCTTATGAATCCTATTCTCTGTTTCCCTGATAAATTATTCATCCGTACAATAGGAAAGTTTAAAACAGTTCTAACTCAAACATATGATCGCCTATGATATATAAGATTCATTGATTTTTATAATAATGTTAAATAAATATTTCTGAAGTAGCTCACAAAGTGAACTTCGTACCGTCAGTAAAAGTCTGAACTTATCGATATAAATAAAACAAATTCGGATTAATTAGTTATTTATTCCGCAAGTGGGGGTGAAGGTTAAATGCAACACAGTTACAATTAAGTTAATCATTTTAAATCTTTCTGTTAAACAATATTTTTTGTATTTTTGTGGTGCGTAAATATATATATATATAAAGATGATGGTTTTCCGATGAGCGAACACGTGACGTGTAATTATCCGCCCACCTCGGTAGAGCAGATGGTAGCATGTCTGCCTCACGTTCAAGTGGTTCCGAGTTCGAATCTCGGTCAGGGTGAGTTACCTAGATAAGGTTTTTCCGGGGTTTCCCTTATCCTTAAATACGAATGTCGGACCCATGGACCCCGGAGGCATTGAGCATCATTTCACCCATTTCATTCTTCGTCCGATTTGACTAAATGTTGGAGGACGTAAATTCAAAAAAAAAGTGTAATTATGCGTGAGAGAAACAGCGTTAACTACAATTTGATTCCGTACATTTACGACGACTGCCCTTGCGATGTATTTATGGTCATCGCACAAACGCACGGGAAATTGTCGACACTTAAAGCCAAAAGTTAAATCCGTTGGAATCATCGGAATACGCGGGATCAAGGCATCCTCTCCCTTTTACTTTCCCTTGATGATAGTTGCCTCGAAATTATTCATTGCCTTTTTTACAATTAGTTTTGTTCCATTGCACAGTCGTGGTTGGTTAACGTTAAGCAGCATGATTACCAAAGTTCATAATATTAATTTTAAATTGTGAGGTGGGAATCCAGGAAAATCTAATAAACTTAAAAACACTGTGGGATAGTTGACTACGTCACCTTGGTTCATAACTGTGTCAACTGATTTGTACGAAAACAGCTCTCCTGGAAGAAACAGACACCCTATTTCAGGTTCCTTTTTCTCACACTTTAAATCTTCCCTGGATCTACACAAATATTTTAAAATCAAAATTAGGAAAATTGGCTGAGTCATTCAAAAGTTTCTGTAAAACTAATAAACATAAATTCAATTTTCATGCATACGAGTATAAAGGAAGAATGCATCAAAAATATTTTTAGTAACTTTATTATATTTTAGGTGTGATTTCCTTGACAAATTTTTAATTAATAAATAAACGGATATGACTAAACTATTTTTCTCAATCTTATAAGTGAGGATACCTATATAATTGTGTAAACCCTATAAGAAACACCTCAACATCTTGTTTTTGCCACCTTTTGTATCTGATTTTATAGTATCTTAATGCAAAATATTTACCACAACTATGTCATTAACTCCAATTATCCTTTTTTAAAAGACTTGTTACAAATGGAATCACTTAGTTCAAAATATAATGTTAATAAACATAAATGTATGACATTAAATTCACATATCAATGTTCTCTCTCACTCAGCTTTGAGGATACGTGTTTACGGATTTTAACTGGAAATACAGATTTACACTTTCAGATTGTGGAAAATGAGGAATGATTCCACCCATACAAAGAGTCATTACTCTAGTGGGGAGTGTAATCACGATCCTCTGTTGAAATGCTGTCGAATCAAATGCAGAGGT
Organism: Mantis religiosa; assembly: GCA_030765055.1. NCBI lineage: Eukaryota > Metazoa > Arthropoda > Insecta > Mantodea > Mantidae > Mantis > Mantis religiosa. The sequence continues at coordinate 30,228,273 of CM060951.1, read as the reverse complement.
AGTCTAAATAATTAGTTTTTGAGCCTCAGATACAATAAATAGGAAAGCAGCACGCAATTAGGAACAGCAGAAACAGAAAACCTAAGAAGTATTTACCCAATAAACTGAGAGCGGTTCAAAGGCATAACCCTATAGAGATAGCAGGGGGGGGGGGAGGGTAGCTTAAACTTCTGTTGGTAAGATAGAGTATACCAACCCCTTCTCGGAGCGTCTCTGTTAACATCTCTCTACCAGAAGCAGCAAACAACTGAAGACGAGCGTGCGTTTTGGAACAGAATTCCTATGGATTTACCGGGACAGTGAACGCCAAACGAGGCACGCAGAGATACGAAGAAACAGTGGAGGCTCCATTGAGTACCTTATGGAGCATTGAGTGCTTAGGAAAAGAGCCTCTGCCACATGACATGCCAGAAACCCATTTCTAGTTAGTGAGGGCTGCAACAAACTACACCGTACACCGGGTGTTCCAAAGTAATGCATCTTTAACATTCTGGAGTGTCAGAAACTGGACTGGCAATTAATATAGGATTTATAATACTTATGAGCCATTTTATATAAATTTCTTGCTCAAACGAGATCTATCTTTGGCATGCCGTAATGTCTTGTCTTCTCTAGTTCACCTTACTCTTTATGCAAAAGTCATTCAGTACGAAGAGAAATTTAAAGACTGTTCCCAGAAATGGGGATATATTTTCTTTATAATGAAATTATCTTTACCATGCAGTAATTCAATAAAAATTGTGAAAGCAATGTCAGGAGAAATAAAACTTTTCGAAATATTTTCCATGCAGAAAGCAGTTGGGATGTTGGGAGTTTTTTGTTTTGTTTGTAATTCTTTGTGTCGCACCCCTGAAAGACACTGAAGTGTAATTTTGAAGTTACATGAAGTGTAATTTTGAATATTATGAGAATAGCCGAAGTGCAGTGCATTCTGAATGACTTTTTTATTGGTAAAACTTGAGAAATAGATTAAATAGTATAACAGGAAACGTACATGTCTTTGAAACACACGATGCAGATATCACTTTTATTTACATATCTTATTCGAAACTTGGAACTTTAGTTATTCTCTCCCCCCCCCTCTCTCTGTCTCTCTCTCTCTCTCTCCTCCCTGCTCATGAAAAAGGAACGGAGCTTCAAAGCCATCACATAATAAACATGTTGGAAACACCTGATAATTACTTAATTGTTGTTGCAAGTTACGTCCTCCAACGTTAAGTCATATCGAACGATGAATGAATGAAATGGGTGAAGTGATGCTCAAATGAGTCCGGGATCCATGGAGCTTACAGTTACCCGAAATTCATCTATCAGGATAAGGGAAAACCCCTAGAAAAACCATCCAGATAACTCAATCTAACAGGGATTTCAACTCGGGACCTCTTGAACATCAGGCAGACATGCTACCATCTACGCTACTGAGGCGGGCAATAATTAATTATTATATGTTAGACTTTTCAAGAATTTAATGAACACTTTGTATGGGTATTTAAGCACTACTTTCATGATTGATGAAGCTGAAGTGGTGATACATATATTGGTAAAGTCTGTTTAGTTAACCCATGTGCACGTCGGCTGCTGCCTTTGATGAACCCTTATAATCGTTTTACAACCCTGGCCCGCCTCCTCGCAGACTTTTCTGCAAGGTTGCCACCTTTCTCGATACGTCATGGGTATCATACGAGGTTTCGTCTAAACAAATTATCTTATGTCCATTACTGCAAAACTTTCTTAGCCTTTACGATACATATCGCCAAGCTATAATTCTACTGGATTCCATAATAACCCTTATCTTATTCAAAGTGCGGTATTTTAAACCCAGCTCCTTTAGGAGGCCGCGCAAAGTGAAGCGCCGATAAGGAAAATCACAAATTTCTTGCAAATGTGCAACCAATTCGTCTAAGGTGGACGCTCTCCCTTTTGCATAGAATCTATAAATTTCTCGACGAATTAAATCGCATGTGAAATTATCTACTTTAGAGAAACGTTTTCGTTTGTTTTCACACTTGACCGGTGTCTTTGTTATTCCTTTCGTCACAATATTTCTTAGTGTATTTCTGTGAATACCCAGAATTTATCATCAGGTTCATTGCATGACGCCTTACCAAGATTATTTCTCAGCACATATTTATATGTGTTCAAAACAAGCGCTTGAATTTGCTTAGAAACAGTTCCCGTTGAAACTTTGTTCTTTCAGTCTTTTCCAGTAATATAACTCGGCCCAGTTATTCACACTATTGTCTTCACTTTGATTATTTTCACTTGACTGAAAGTTATCTACTACTTCATTTGCATTTACCACTGCATTTCCCTCCCACGATCTCAACATCGTGACACACAACGAATTGCTGCACGTAATGAAACAGATCAACAGGAAGTTGGAACTTTGGCAACTGAAACTCCACGTGGAGTAGACATGCGACTGTCACTTCGAGAAATTCAGGGTTGCTATTGGTCCTCAACGACAGTGTTCCATTTCTGAAGTATGGAGATAGATTTATGACGGTCATTAGTGGACGGGAGGGTCAGGTCCCTTGCGGTCCCTTTGAGTGGGAACTGCACACACGTTAACTAAACAGACTTTACATTAGATATATTGTATTTATTGAAACTTTTTACAGTCCTTCAATTTTAAAAAGACATACTTCTAGGAATTGCAAAAATGTTGCCATTTTTAAAGGTTATAATTCCGTCACATTTCGCTTGTTCTTTTTTTCGGTGCCTTTCATCGCTAAAAATACTGTAAGATCTAATTTAGCCCAGATTCTACTTAAAAAAATCAGTGCTTTGTCACCGCTCTTTAGACAGTGACTATCTCCCCGTGACTAAGATTCTCGTCACTGCAATACTTTATAAGTACATGTAAAAACCTGAATATTACTGGAATTTCACTTCGTCACTAGTTATTTAAATATTATTCATCCGCTTATTTTGCTCCACAGTACAGAATGTAACACTTCTCTCGGAATCCATATTTCAGCATGTTCTCTCGGTAAAGTCTCGTGATGAACTATGCAAAATTCCCACTCACTTTGGCATATATCCTTCAGGTTTCAGTATATGAGGCAGCGTTTCCCTGTGTCTTCATTGGGGCAATCATTTATACAGTCTGTTTATTGCCTATACGGTTGAAAATTTGAAAAATAAATAGGAAAGACTCCATTGCTCATCTGTTTTCTTTTGGAACCAGGAGATACAAAGGAAGTGGATCACACACTCATAAAATACAACTGTTGTAGCGAAGTTACTCTGTTTAATTTAAATCTTTTAGATTTTCTAACGAAATTAATGTTTATTGATTTAACAAACTTTAGGAAAGTGATAACATATTTCCAGTTTTTAAAGAGATATTGATTGATACAGTTTTCTACCCAATTAAAGTGACTGCTAATAAATGAGTAATAATTCATTAATATTAATCGACTAAGAATGAAATTACCATATTTCGCCTCAGGCATGAATTAGTGGAACTGACTTACGAGTACGCCATGTTTTATCGGTCAAACACCTACCTATGTAAATCCTTTCATGTAAGTGTTTAAAACAGTGTTGTTGTATAAATTAAATTAAATTATGTCATCACTTGAAATTTCAGATTACATCGAACTTACCAAATTATGCATAGAACAGAATTTCTTCCAGTTTCAAACAAAATATTTCCATCAAATTTCTGGTTTAGCAATGGGCAACCCCTTATCACCCTTCCTGGCCGATCTGTACATGAGTGCACTAGAAATAAGGATCACTAAAGGTTTCCCATGGATGTTCAAACTCTGGCAAAGATATGTAGATGACATATTTGCCATAGTGCCAAAAAAAACACATCAGTGATGCACTAAAACTTTTAAATATTCAAGAAAAAAATCATCAAGTTCACTGTAGAAGTTGAAAAAGACGAGTATTTACCATTTTAGATCTAAAAATAATCAGAAATAAAAATATAATAAACTTTGGCATTTACAGAAAACCAACACAGACAGACAACTACATAAAAGCTAATGGCTGCAATCCAAGATCCCACAAACAGGCAATCTTTAATAGTTTAGCACACAGACTGGTCAACATCCCTCTCACAGCAGAAGAATACAAAATAGCATACAACAAAATTATTGAAATAGCAGAGAAAAATGACTTTCCCAAATCACTAGTAGACAAAAAAGTGAACTTGGCAAATAAGAAGAAACTACTAAAGGAAACCACAACCCTCTCAGCTACAGGAACTAAAATGATCTTAAAAAAATCACTTACCATCCATGGGCCTTTGATAAATTCAAAAAAGTCTTCAAAAAACAAAACATTCAACTAGCTCCAGTGAACCATTACTCCTTAAAAAACCTAATTTGCTCAGACATCAAAGATGCCATTCCATCTAACAAAAAATCTGGTATATATCAAATTGAATGCTGTCACTGTAGTCAAATTTATATTGGAAAAACCAAAAGAAATTTAGAAACAAGAGCAAAGGAACACTTTAGGAACATACAATACAAACAATTAGAAAAATCAGCAGTTGCCACGCATTTTTGGGAGAAAAAAACACAAATTAAATCCAGAACCAAAATTACTAAAACATACAACAGGAAAACAAGAACTGTCCACATGGGAACAAATCGTTATTTCGAAAAATAGGAACAAAGTATTCAATTTCGACATCCCCCAGAAAGATTTGTTCAGCAAGTTCCTCGAACCGCCACCAGAGGAGACCGATGACAAAATATTGCCAGCTACACCAATGAGAACCAGTCGATGTCCGGCTGAAGATAGAGGGAAGGCCTCTGAAACTAGTTCCGGGAAAATTTAAAAGTAAGTGTTGTTTAGTGTCATTAATCAACTCATAATTAATTTAACCTACCTATGTGATGATTTAGTAGGAAATTGAGCCTTTGTAGTTGGGTTAGTTCCCTTGTTAAGGTCTATTACAGGATAAGAATGTCGCTGATACAACTGAAACTGTTCCGTCAGTTAAGTATAATTTTCATTGATATTAATGCATGAGGGAAAGCCTTTAAGAAATAGCTCCACTGCGGAAGTCAAAGCAGAACTCGGCAAGATGCGGAACCCTTTGTTCCGCATAAGCTACAGGGATTTTTCCCCACATTATTATAAGCGTCGGAAGCCAACATTAGTGGTGTTAAATCGCTGGCACAAGACGTAACTTTGAAAAGACGGCGGGCGTGGTAAAGGCTACGGAAGTATAAAAGGAAGCGAGTTTCAACAGAATGCCACCTGCTGTTTGTAGCACCTGAGATGATATGCAACATGCTTCCACCTTCCGAAATACAACCAGACTCGAGACACAAAAGGGCCTGAGTTTGGAGCGAGGAACCTCCCTCCCCACATCTTCCTGAGTTTAACCCAAGTTGAACCGCAGCAGGTGTGCGGCACTGTTGTAACTTAGTCCTACCTCGTGGGAGGTAACGAACTTCTCACCTCAGATTGTCTTTTTAAAGTGAACTCCTAGACAGCCACGGATTACTTCATCTTAATCTCCTCATAAACCACAATGGCGTGGAATTTACAACGTATTCCAGTTTTTGTGTAATTTTCTCCAGTTTGCTTTAATTTTCATTAATCACCATGACAACATTAAGCCAGCACATTTGGATCAGCATCCCTATTTTGCAAAGAATGTTAACTAATGCACGATAAGGTTTTTGACCCACTTGATCATTCATACTTGGTCGATGGAAAATTTAAATTATTTTACTCATTTCTTATAACCTATTCTACCAATGAAGTTCTATTATTTTTCATCACATATTTGTGAGAACAATATTAAATCCTCTAAATTGGATAACTTCTACTGCGAACATGGATCACAGTCCTATTTGAAAGCTATTACATGAATCTTTACTTTGTTTATATTTTTAATATATATGTATATATATGTGTGTGTACGTGTGTGTGTACGTGTGTGTGTGTACTTACCATTTAACTGCTGAAGCAGCCAAGCATCAAACGAAATGAAATTATTTTTGCAATATTTAACTTTGATTTATGAGTCACTATGTTTACACTCAGTCTTCACTTACTTGTATAATTGAAACGTTTTCAAGATCAATCGATCTCATCCTCAGCTGTTTGGTGACTAAATGAACCTACGGAGCTCCGATCACTCTGCCATCTGATGTTAGGGGCACTAAGAAAAAGAGGAAGGTTCATTTAGTCACCAAACAGCTGAGGATGAGATCGAATGATCTTGAAAACGTTTCAATTATATAACAACAAGTAAGTGAAGTTTGAGTGTAAACATAGTGACTCATAAATCAAAGTTAAATATGAAGAATACTTTACTGTTAATAATGCTTCTGCTTTTAATATTTATTATTTTTGTAAGTTCAACAATCAATCGATCGCCAGTTTGCCACAATAACTAACGCTATTACTGGAACTACCATGCTAAAAAAATATAGTAGTAAACCATGCGAAATAGTTAAGATCTTACCAAAACTTGTTAAATTGTCGAATTAATGTCAATTTGTTTTGTAGAGTTAACAGTTATCAAGTTACCCAGGCCTTAATTTTCAAATGATAAATAGGCGGAGTTAACTTTTACCTTCTCTGCTCCTAATTTTATTACATTACCCCTAAAGTTTTCTTACCAAGGTTCAATCGGAACTTTTAATTGGAGGTGCTTTAACTAAAAGTCACATGACTTATGAGAGCTGCGATAATAGGTAAGAGGATTGTTGTTGTTCACTAATGGCACTGGGGATTAGTTCACCTGCATCATTTTCCCCCTGGCTTTCTAAGATAAACCATCTAGCTTCTCACTTTTCATACCTTTGCATTTGTTCAAATGATGTTTGTTCATGATGACATCCTCTTTACAGATAGTTACTTGGGTAAAGGTACGGAGTGCATTTTATGACGGTGTTCTGCAATACAATCATGGCCAGTTTCCTTCTAAATTGGGCCACCACAGTTTTTCTTTGCAATTTTTGTATCTCAGTTTTGTCTCTAATGTTCTTACAGACCTTGTCTTTTAGTTTATCTTCTTCATCAAGTCTCTGCTGTTATTTAACTTTCTTATTAATTTAAATTTGTCTTCAAGTTTTATTTTTTGAATTGCACCTATTTCTTACTAGTTGACCTGCATGTTCATTGCCCAAAAGTCCAAAATGGTATGTGATCCATTTCAGCGTGACATGACTTCTTGATTCAACAGCTTTAATTAAACTTCTTATTTCTTTTATGTTTCTTGTTTTGTTTTTATAATTTACTATCCCATCTATGGCCGATTTTGAATATGTTAAGATAACTATGTTTTTTTTTATGTACGGCCTGTATAGGATGTCCTGCAGTGCTGTTTTTATGGATATTAGTTCACCATCATAATGGTTTAAACTTTCCTCTAGGAAGGGGAATGTATGCACAATCATTTATTCACATAAATATATTCCGTCACTTCCGTTACTTAATAGTTTTGTTAGTTAGGACACTTATATGATCATTTCACACTTAATGTCTTCACTAAAACTTAATAAAAAATATGATACTGCATGAGTTAAACAAATCACAAAATTATCTACGAAGCGTAACAATTTATCCCATATAGTATTTCACCACAACTTGAATAGCTATTAAACTAGAGAATACCTTTGAGAAATAAGTTCCTTGCAAACATAAGATAGACACCAAGACAAAATAAATTTTAAATAGACTCGAGGTACATTACGAAGTTACTTTTTTTTTTAAATTTACGTCCTACAACGTTATCATATCGGACAATGAATGAAATGGCTGGAATGATGATCAAATGAGTCCGGCGTCCATGAAGCTTAGAGCTACCTGACATTCGTCTTTCAGGATTAAGGAAAACCATGGAAGAAACCTTATCCAGGTAACTCACCCTGACCAAGGTTCAAACTCGGTACCTCTTGAACGTGAGGCAGACATGCTACCAAGGCGGGCTATTTAAGAAGTTAGATACACTACAAAGAGGTTTCAATTTGAATAACACAGTGAAACATCTATGGCTCAATGACTAAGGAATTTTACTCAATACATATAAAAAGAGACTTAACCATGCTGCGAAACAGATTACCACATGACAAAGTGTGGAGGGGTGAATCGGAAAGAGTTGGAAACTACGGAGCTGTTTACGCAAGCCCATCGCTCACACACGGCGAGTCAGTGTATGTACACTCTGTTCGAGTGCAATAAGTCTTCTGGACAGCAACGTGTCAAACAACGGCAGGTGGGAGAAATCGTGTATAACGTCGATAAGGAGAAAGAAGACGTAATCAAAATGTGTTTGTGTTAAGCGACAAAACGGGCGGTTGCAATGGTGATTTCCATTTGTGTGTAATACAGTGACTAACCTTACATATCCCACGCACACAGCTTCCAATTGTTCTATTTGTAATTCCTCACTGTACAGTACAGAGATGATAGTCTGTTCTTCTAGTAAATAAGATATTGAGCGAATACAGCGCTCGTCAATGAAGCTCAGTACGGCTCAAGGCTTTGCCATGCTATAGTAATGTATAGCTGAAATTATCACTTAGGCTCTGTGACAAGTAAGTATGCGCAATTGTCACTATATGTTATAAATAATAACTAAACACTAGTAACACAACTTCACTTATCTTATTTAAATTCTGGGACCGGTTTCAAAGCAAAACATCAGCTTCATCCTCAGCCACTCAGCTTGACACTCACCCACTAACTGACTGACTGACCTTGACCACTATCGGAGTTTGAAGAATAGCTCCTTATCTAACTGCCATCTACCGGGTACAACACAAACTTATTGATGACGTCTATTGGAGGGATATCAAAATTCAATGGAAGTCATCAATAAGTTTGTGTTGTCCCCGGTAGATGGCAGTTAGATAAAGAGCTATTCTTCAAGCTCCGGTAGTGGTCAAGGTCAGTCAGTCAGTCAGTGGGTGAGTGTCAAGCTGAGTGGCTGAGGATGAAGCAGATGTTTTGCTTTGAAACCGGTCCCAGGATTTAAATAAGATAAGTGAAGTTGTGTTACTCGTGTTTAGTTATTATTTATAACCTAGTTTACTTCACTGTTAGCAGCTTAAGTTTTTTACGTTGCTATATGTATTTGCCTAGCGAAAAATTTCATTATCAAAATAATAAGAACTATTTTCAAGCTATACAAAAATCTCTCAATCCAGAAATGTATGTATTAAAACTAGCAATATAAATAGAAGTCCCCGAGCCAGGTCCAGTTCACCCGAGAGCAGACAAAACAGGGCTAAACATGCTAAACATGCCATATACAAGAATGTACAGAAATCTACCGCAGAATGGAGCGCAGTGCCAACTAAAAAATTATTTGTATTTTGGAAATCGTTTTTTCACACTAGCTGTGTGTAGGACGTACTATGAAAGGGTAGAGCCACACTGAAAAATTCAATGCCATAGCCGGGATTTGAAACACGGATCTTCTGGTTTCCGAGTTACTATGGCCAACGTGCCAACGACATTAAATTCTCCAAATGACACGTGTTTTTCCGGTAAACCACTAGGAGTTCTCATAAACACGTGAGATACTAGTCAGTTGGTGAATTTAATGTCATGTCGGCACGTTGGTCATAGCAGCTCAAATGGTCAGAGCGGCTGGACCGTAACCAGAAGATCCGTGGCTCAAATCCCGGCTATGACATTGAATTTTTCAGTCTGCCTCTACCCTTTCATATTTGTATTTTGTGAGACGAAAAGAGTCAAAATAATAAAAATAATGTGCGATCAGCTCTTGGACAGGTCTTCTTCCTTCAGAAGAATGGAATGCAAAGGGTTTTTCAAAGCCTGAAAGAATCTATTGCCCTCCGCTGGATATCAACCCACTGCCTCGGAACTGCATTAAATGTGTAATGCAAAGGTTATTCGATTCGCAAAAGGTGGATAAGTTTCAGGAAACTGCAAAATGTTTCATCAAAATGTGTTGTCTTGTGGGGAGTAGAACTCACAGTTCAGGTAGTAGATGAGCTTCCAGCAGCACCTGGAGCTAGTTAGGAAGGGGGACCAATCGTAGCACCATTAATCACAATCTGGAACGGTTGTTGCTGCCTCATTAGCGGTACAGCGGTTGGATTACCTTCCGACATGTCTTTATTGTAAACCCGCCGCTACGTCACGCTTCCTGGTATTGTACTGTTTTTATTCCCAGCAACGTGAATGAATATTACAGTAGAGGAAACATCTTGTGAAACAAAAGGAATAATATAGCGCGCGCTATCTGTAAGGTTACATAACGCATGCCTTTTTAATGTCAAATCTTTGTTCTGTGACGTAGCTGAAGGCTGTTCATTTCTACTTTCTCTACTGCCAACCTAACGTGAATGGGATGAGGGGATCTCGCCTACGAGATATATGATTTCTGATTCTCTATTCTAAACCAGAGAAATCTCGGCTGCAGTGATTCTCCTATATAAGGTTTCCTTTGGTGCTTTGCATTAAACGTATAACGGGTATAGGTGGCTGTTGGAATAGATATGTCGTGTGATCCAAATATAAAGACTTTGTTCTCTTTATACTGTGATCTTGTGGGTTCGTAGAATTAAAAGTTTAGTTGCAGAAATTCAAAATGTTCTTTATTTCCGTTGAAATACACTTTGGGCAATCCTTAAAGTAGCAGAATTACGTCACATACACAATTACAATCTTCCAAGATCGCCGTCCAAAAACAAAAGCGTTCAATTTCAAAATACTGCTGAAGGCACACGATTCAGTTCCGATTACACTCTCTCCTTACCACTCTGAACAGCGATCGTGGCTCCTTTTTATACGACAGTTGAGGAATGTTCTCTATCAAACAAGATGTCACTAGAACTTTCTAGTTGCCTACCTTTATCTGTTTCGGCAAGCCTTTTATCTCAGCACTGCATTACCTGTCCCTTATCTCCGTGCTACACCATCTGACCCTTTGTGTGCGTCTGTCGCGCTTATCGAAACAATTGACTCACGACAATTCGATTTTAAAAACTTTTTAATTTGTTGGTGCACATGTTCCTTGTGTCTGTTACATCTCAATCTGTATTCAATACTTGATTTATTGTTTTCAGTGAAGTACTCGGCGATTTTTTCTTAAACTGCATTAAATTGCGCTTTGAAAATGGCATAAGTTAGAGTAACGCATTAGAAATGTTGACTGTGAAATTTGGCAAATTTACTCTGAGTAAGACAAGATTCTACGAGTAGTATAGACATTTTAACAAGGTCAGAAGGCTTTGAAGACGTCGACCGCTGTGAACGCCCTAGCACACTAATTACTGACGACTTATGTGCAAGAAGTCAAGGAAGTGGTTCTGGAAAATTACAGAATCACTTGCAGGGAGGGTAGTCAGAATTATAGTAAAGCCGTTCATGGAAATCGCATTAATTTTCTTTTTTGTGCTAAAAACGAACTCTATGTTGCCTCAGCCAACGAATTAGCCGGATAAGGTGTCCTGTCAGTTTCCGAAGCTGAAGAGAACCATAAAAAGACATCTTCTGGTCACTAGGGATAAGATGAAACAGTAGTGTATTTATATCTAAGGGGGATTAATTTGAAGGGTACAAAGTTATTGTTAAGTAAATAAGGACTCTTTAAGAAGAAAGAAAATTACCGTTATTTTTATCATACCTCGTAAAGTAAAATGATTTATTGTAACTGTCTGTCACCAGGGGGGAAGCGATGAAGTGAAGGAACCACAGAAGGCTTAGGGCAGCTTGCAGGAAGCAAAAGGCAACCGCGAAAGCACCAGAGAGTCTAGGTTTGCAGATCAAGTCTACTACAGAAGCTACCTAAAGAAGGTAATGAATGAACCGACGACCAATCAGCGGACCACATTCGGGATGCCTGGTTTCGATTCCAGTGGTCTACCTACCTCACACATGGTTTTTTCGGGGATTTTCCTGTGTCATTAGATAAATTCTGGGTAGGTTATTTACATCCCCCAAATTTTCTGTACCTCCATTTCATCTCCATTATCATTTCACATTATCTTTCATCTGATGGTCTCTTTCAGGGTAACAAATGTCGGCGGGTGTTTCGACGGTGCATGGTCGGATAATATGATCTGAGGAAAACTATTTCCTCCACTGGTAGATCGCTTTGCCGGTGTTCGAACTTGCTGCTGGGACCGGCTGCCAGGGTACATTTGCGAACCGGCTGCTGGGCCGTTTGAGTACCACAATAGGGGGCATGTTCGTTGTCCTGAATTTGCGTGGGAGGAATAAGTAAAATGTAGGGATCCTGCCCTCTGCAATGTCATGCCCTTTCAGACGGCCACCCTCTGTCTCCTCTCCCCGCATCCTTCCTCCTGGGGGTACCACACTTGGAGGCAAAGGCACAATGGATCACGACTGAATCTTCGTGCAGAATCCCCTCCGTGGTAAATCTTAATCCTAATCAAACACTCTAATACTCACGAGGTGTACACTTTGTTCGGAACTATCTGCATCATCTGCGCAGCAGCCCTGTACGCCATGGAACACAGAAACACCTCTGAGATATAAAAAGAAGAGCAACGGAAGGAAATCATGTTTACAAACTGGGAAAAATATAACGTTAAATAAGGAACCTGGAACCTTTGAATGTGGGGGCAAAATAAAGAAGTTAAATAAAAAGAATACCAATAAACCAAGCATAAAAAAGAAGAAATATAAGTAATTTAAAAGAAACTAAATATACACCTCTGTTAAACTCAATATAATATATACTGATACTTCAATATAATATATTAAAAAAGCTTATACTCCGCTCTATCATCTTCATATTAATATAAGTACTCATTTGTCAAAATGTTGTTGTGGCATATTTCCCTATACGTAGATCTGGAATGGAGTGAGCATAACCTATAGCGGATGATCCTTAGAGATTATGTTATGTGAAAAACTGAAGTTGAATTTCTATTCTCTTTAAATGACCTGCCGAGAAACGTATGAATTTCTATCCTAGAACAGAAAATGTACGAATTTCAAAATCCAGACATAACAAAGAATATTTCATAAAGGATAAATCAAAACCGTTATTAACAAGATCTGCATTGTTCGTGCTAATTTTCTATCACTTAGGGTTTCGCAGTTGCGCAAAAATGTTCCAGAATGAGGACTTCAGTTGCTATTCCCAGAAAATTCAAAATATACATTTCATTTGCCATCGAAATATCTTAAAGTATGCCACTTTAATCAATCTCATCAGCAGCGATTATGAAACGAAAATTATCGAACAGTCATTCATGTATAGTTAGTTTGGGATGCACGATTCTGGGTAATTTATGGTTTATCAACGTTGTGCAAATGCAACTGAAGGAGAATCAAGAAAGCTTCAAAACGAGTATTTCCGCTGAAATCCCCACATACATTTTTTAAGGAAAGTAATGTCTAATCTGCCTGCTATGTAACTGACAGAATAACAAAGTTTAAAAAAACAATTTTAAAGAAGTGACTCAATTTTTCAGTCTAGTGCTGTAAAAAGTGTAATTGGATTTTGTGTTTCTCAAAATATAAAAACGAGATATCTCAGTATTCTTCAGAAATACCAAACCACATAAGTCTGCTTATTTCATATTATGCCGAACCACCGTTCTGCACCATTCGGTTGCTAGAAAATTGACCACTTTATTGAGAGAACTCAAGACACCTTCAAATCATCTGTTTACCATTTTATGGAGAAAGATATATACATCTCTGTTTTATTTACTTCGTAGTAAAATTTGTATGGCCCATTGGCATGTAAAGTTTGTACAGACCATAGTTTACTTCTCGACAAACTACTCTTGAAAATGCTAAATCAATATATGCAGAGTAATGTATAGGTAATCCCATTCTTTGTATCAGAAGTCCTTTTCTTCTTATTTTTCTTAAAAACTTTTTACCGTAGTAGCTTAAACCTGCTAGGGAAGGTACTTCATGACCTCTTCTAGGAGTTATTCCGTTTAATGCCTTCCAAGTAACCTATACCTACACTACTATTAAATAACGCAATTTTCTCATACAAATTTCAAGAAGGAGGTGCTGCAATGTTATAAGATGACAATAAAAGCCGTGAGAGAGCTATTCTAGGGTTGAAATTGAATAGTCATTTGTTAATAAACTCCGATTTCCTAAACGCTCATAACTAACAGCTAGAAATAAACAAGAGAAACACAAACCATGAGTAATTATTAACACGCAAGGTATATTATCATCATCTGTGATGATATGAATGCATTCTATGGTAAGAGAAACTAACTAACGTGGGTGCGTATTACATTGGTTAGCTCGAATAAGAAATGGACTTTCATATATAAATTCTACATGTAAATATTGTAAATACCCACTTCCTTGGTTTTAATCTTTGATTTTGAAATAAATTCGAAGCTCTACATCCATATGATTTTACTATCTATTGACAATTATGTTCATACAGTTTCTGCAAAGCTATTTTAATGAGATCTCACTTTCCTATCTGTTTAATTTTCGAGATAAATCATTGCTGAATTAGTTTAAATTTTATTGTAGGTTTAAACGAGGTAGAACAGAGAACCGGCCTCCAAATTTAATGAGAAATAACTGAGATTTGAGAGCATTTTAAATTATGATCAAGTATTGAAAACTTCAAACCAACATGAAATATGTATCCAAAGAGGTTATTTGTAAATTGCCTGTTTAAAGAGATCAATATTATTTATGCAGTTCAAATGATTTACCAGTTATACAAGTTTTTATAAAATGAAGAAATTTCAACAGCACTTTCTCGAAGAAAAATATTAAACATAAATATCCCAACCAAGAGGTATATCAATAAAACATCAAGAATTTAAGAATTTCGAAAAAAGTACTACTTAAAAACATATTAAACGTTTCGACTAAGATTACGGTGGATAGAATCAACATGAAAAATTCAATGCCATGGCCGGGATTTGAACCACGGATCTCCTGGTTTCCGTCCAGTCGCTCTTAACCTTTGAGCTACCATGGCCAACGTGCCGTCCTGACATTAAATTCTCCAGTTGACTCATATATTTCCCCGGTAGACCACTAGGGGCTCTCGCTTCCGAGATACACCGTTTGTAGCGACTTACTATCGTAAGTACTTGAGTCCCAGGCTTCATCATTTAACGTTTATTACTTTAATTAACTGGTGGAAATTAATAATTTCTACACACTAGCCGTACATAGGCTAAGATTTTTGATGGAGAGAGTCAGAGTTTGTTTCCTTCGATCTTCGACGAGTGCGGCTCCGTGGTGGGGAGTCCGCGAAATGAAGCAGTTCACGAATCTGTCGACCAGTTGAACTGTGTAAGTTAACAGAGCAGTGCAGAGGTGGGCTTGCGTTTCAAGCTCCGTGGTGAGGAATCGAAAGCAGTGGAACAGGGAATGAAGCAGTTCACATTCGGCGCGCAGCTCTGCGTATAGTTAGAGGGATTACCAACAGCACAATGGTGCGTGCAACAAAGACAAACATTAAAAAGGCATGTTGACGCTGTGCATTTATGTAAAATAGTCTTCGACACTGAGGAAAAACAATTTCAGCAACACATAAAGAAGTTTGAGGTGAAATTCATGTCTCTTTTCTTCTTAATAACAATATTATACTATGATGCATAGTGTCAGATATAAATAAAACATCCAATTAAGTCACTTCTTTCTAAGTATTGTCTTATTTCTAAATAGAGCAAAAATACTTTCTGCAGCATGGTTATATATTTGCTCAAGTTTTACTAAAAACATTAGTGGTAAAGTTTGAAACCACTGTTACGTGTTCATCACTATGCTTCAGCGGATACAAGCAAACCAAAGCAGTGGTCTAGAAAACGTTGGCGATATATTTCAGTGTGTCGCTTTACAAATTAAAATGTCATTAATGGAGAGATTAAATGTGTTTCGTTAAAATGATGGGAGGAGAAAATGCTGATACAATATAGCAATAAATCATTATGGCGTTGTTGGATATGCATTTATGTTAATCTAGCTCGTGACAACCATATTATATACTTCATTATGTATGACAGACAACAAATTCATTGTTTCGGCAAGTAATACAATCTTCTGAAATGTACAGATTAATTTTTGAACGCTACTAAGTATCAAAATGTTCTAATGACCTGTTTTATATGAAAAAAAAAACAGTGAAACTGTAACGCTGTAAAGCATGTTGCTATCAAAACTTCCAAATTTTACTTCGTATAAAAATACACAGCTGCAATAAAACTATACGATTAAATATTGCTCACATTACTTGCCTATTTTTTGGCAATGGGCTAATACATTATTCCAGTAATGCACTTTATTTTCTCCTATATTGTCTGTGACAGTCAATATAAGAACTAGTTTAATCCGAAGAGAAATTTAGCACCTTCTGACATATTCTGTAACCTGATGTATGTTGTCAGCAGTGTTGTGAACAGCAATATACTGTTTCAGTATGTAACGTTTTGGTTCCCTACCAGAGAATGCGGCCCGGGATTGATCCCACCCCTGGTGGATGCGGATTTTAAATCCCGGCTATAGGATGGGTGTCCATTCAGCATCGTGAGGAAATTGTGAAGCTTACGATAGCAAGCGGCCCTAGTCGAGATGCTGACCACACCTCCTCCGAGTATCGGTTGGATAATCGCCAAAAGTACAGATGTATTATTTTATCTTGACAGGAAGCCTGCGCGGTAGGGATGAGTAGCAACTGTGGTGGGGATAGTGCACCTATCGCCACAATGCGTCACACGCGTAAGATTACGAGAGGGGAGGGCGGTGCATAAGGTGTCCAAAAACAAATGTCATTCTCGAAGCCCGTTTTGCAGCTCTTAAATACTAAATTGTAATTCTTAGTATGGTAGTAATCTCTACGATTTTGTTGGATCTTAAATAGTACATAGGCATTTGGAACAAAACCCTGTTCTCCTCCAGCAGGCATGCTAAACAACTGTCTGCCTTTCAATATCGCTACAGAGTCCCTATAACGTATTTCACTCCAGGCATACTGTCCAGTATGTGCTGTATTTATATAAGTTTCATCCATATAAACTATATAAACTTCACTTCCATATCTCCGAATATTTCGTAAATACTTAAGCCTTTTTGCATGTATGGTGCGATGTTCGATTAAAATTTGTCTGTCACGCTTAGTGTTTTCTTTTTTCAAATAATCCTAGCTTCAAAAGAACTCTTCTTAATGTTCAGACACTGCCTTGGAAGTCAGTAGAATTTTTAGCTTCATTAGCATTTTCTTCAAATTAGGTCTTAGTTTTTCTGTGCTTTCAAAATTATTCATAGTTCGCCTAACTACTGATTTAAAACATCCAAATTAGATTTTGTGCATGTTCTTAATCTTTGTTTACTGGGTATAGAGAAGGACGTTGTTGCACTAGCACCAATGGCTTTTCTTTCCTTAATAACTCTCCTAAACTGCTTTCAGACACAACTGATACCATTACCCAGATTGTTATAGCTGACCCAGACCATTGTTCCCTTTTTATAAATCTATGGATATTAGTTATTACTTCTCGTGTTTTTAAATGTAGCACTTTATTTCCTAATGTGCTGCTAGGAGGCGTCATTTATAAATGCTCTCTTGGAACCAGGAGACAAGCACATTTTGAAACAGGCTGTAGTGTTACCGAGTAGCTCTGCACGTGTTCACTTGCTGGCAGCTGGTACGCAACTGACCTGCCCTCCCCTCCAGTTGCAACCGTTCTGAGGTGGACTCGTCCAGATACCACTGCGCATCGCTCTGCACTTTTCAAGATAAAAAAATACATCTGTACTTTGCGTATGTGAGCGTGATGCCGGCAGTTGGGTGGCAGGCTTTGGCTCTCTATGCGCTGTCGCACTACATATATAATACCACACACACCCACAAACACACACACATATTTAGTATCTGATGTATTCCTTCCTCAGCAATGACTTTCCTGACAGCAAGGAAGGTGAAGCATTATGACCTGATGAGATCAGGTTTGGGAGGTCGGCCCAATGCCTGGGATGAGTGGAATGATGGAATGATGGTGCGAGAAACCGGAGAATCCGGAAGAAAACCGCCCCAGCGTCATGTTGTTTACCACAAATCCCACTTTGCGGGTGCCTGGGACGAACCCAGGCCGCCTAGGTGAGAGCCTAGTCACTTAATTATCGGAAGGCCCGACCAGCTAGCAGCCGGAGGCATTCAAGCCTCGTCTACCCATTTATCTTGTAGCGCTAACGAGGGGGATGGTTGGAAAAACATCACTAGTCATCTCTTTCCCCCTCTCTGACGTCTGGAACAGTCGGAAAGATTCACTGAACCGCGAGACTTCAAGAACCGGCGATCTTCCCTATATAAGGCCTGCAGTGGACTGGTCAGTGAGTTCTTGGCGAGCAGCTGTGAGGACCGCCGGGCTAGTGAACGGACTGGAACCCTGTGTACGTGTATCAGAGAAGTTGTACGTAATTTTGAGTTTAGAGTGGACCTGTGACAGACGAACTTGCGAATTGTAATTGTGTGCGCTACGAAATTCTGTGGAATCGGCCATCTGTTCCAACTGTAGTTCCGTGGAAATAAAGAACATTTTGAGTTTGTGCAATTGACTTTTAATTTCACGAACCTACAAAGTCACAATATAATGCACATACATACTTTATTTTAGAAACCATTCAAAACAGGTGACTGAAACATGCTTCCTCTGTCACATCCTCTATCAACTGTTTAATGGAATACAATATTTATTTTGAAGCCCTTAAGTAGTAGAGAATAAAAATGTACTTCAATACTATTATTGCGTCTAAAATCATATTAAAAAAGAATATTCATTATTATAGTATTAAAGAGGTTAGAAATATAAATTTTACTATTTCGGTAGTTAATATCCCTTCACCATCTTCTCAGGCATTTGCCTATTCTATCTACACATTCCAAAAGTTACCCTCATCTTCATCTAAAACACCATTCATTTTTCTTCCACAAGAACTGTATCTTCTTATTAAAACTAAATAACTTTTTGCTCATTTTATTCATATTGTGACTTCGTGGGTTGCTAGAATCAAAAGTCTTGTTTGCAGAAATTTAAAACACTCTTTATTGCAGTAAAAAAGACGCTTTATACAACCATAACCGCAGCAAAATGACGTAACATTTACAAACAACATTCTTCAAGGTCATCTCATTACTCCCGCCACACGTAAACAAACGAAAGAGTTCACTACGGTATACTTAAAATGTCCACTGTCGCAATAACTGTCACACAACTAGCAACTGAATTAACAACTGACATATACCTCCAGTCATTATTCTAGAATGCAGCGACGTAGCGAGTGAAAGATGGAACTATCCAGACATCTCTCTGTCTCTTTCTCTCTCTGTTTCTTTCTCTCTCTCGGCAAGCGTCCAATTCTGCACGACACACTGTTTCTTACGCACGCACCCCGCACTGGCTTGTCATGACTCCAACACAATAAATGCAATTGGTGTCCATATGTTCTTGCCAATTATGTCTCTTTTTGAAGAATTGACGTCATTGGACCAGTAGATCATTTTTCACCTTGAATAAAATAGTATAGTAATGCTCAATTAGCCCAGGGTACATTGAACATAAGAATTATCCAACATTCTTCTTACAGGCTAAAGGAAAACACGGAAAGAACCCTTATGCAGATGAATCCCCTGAAAGGGATTCAAACTTGCGGCACTTGAATGCGAGGTACACACTACAGAGGTGACTAATGCTGTCCACAGTTTTATAATGTAATTTGTTTCTTTATGATGAATTGTTTCATTGCTTATTAATGCCCGATTTCACCAACTAATGTTAAGACTTAACACGAGTTTAGCAATAGTTAAAACAAAAATTGCATTTCACCAAGTGCTAGCGTAACGCAAGTGTTAAATCTCATGTTAAACTAACACGCCGAATTTCTAATGTTAAATCCTTAACAATATTAAATAGTCAAGATGGCGAGCATGAACTCAGCTGTTGATGTCGACTTGCTATATTTAAGGCCGTCTAAACGGCATTCGTAATAGAGTACGGCCTATGAGGAGAAATGATTTTGAGGAACTATCCGAAGAAAAATTTTTTGCGGAGGTATAGACTGTCGAAACATGTTGCTATGAAGGTTACTGCGGAAGTATAAGAGAGGTTAGAACATGCATCGAAAGGAATATGGCGATCTCGCCCTTGCTTCAAGTATCAATAACCTTGCGATTTTATAATTCACTGAATTATGTGGTTAATACATTGTCCACCTCCCGTCTTGAAACGTTCAAGCCACTTGCCCTTCTGCGCTCCTCGTTTTAAATTTACGTAATAATGAGTTGGAACATGCATCGAAAGGAATATGACTATCTCGCCTTAGCTTCAAGTATTAATAACCTTGCGATTTTATAAATCGTGGATAATACACTGTCCACCTGCCGTCTTGAAACGTTCCAGTCACTTGTCCTCCTTCGCACCTCGTTTTAAATTTACGTAATAATGAGTAAGAATATACATCGAAAGCAATATGCCGATCTCACCTTTGATTCAAGTATTAATAACCTTGCTATTTTATAATTCACCGATTTATGTAGATAATACATTGTTCACCTCCCGTCTTGAAACGTTTAAGTCACTTATCTTTCACACCTCATTTTAAATTTACGTAATACTGACAAGTTGTTTGGTGCTTGTAGTAGTGACACATGCATTTGAATTAAATTCGTTTCCAATATTTTCCCCGTGACATCTTTCTCTGTTACATTCACTGCATCCGTCCTCTTATTTTCCACGATATCCTTACACTTCGTCACCATTTCAATTAACAATTCTTTCTCCGTCGATGAGAAATTTGTCTCACGGCTTTATTTATGATTTTGTTCATCCGCCATTTGTGCAGACGAAAATGAAAACAAAAACGAATCGCTGCTCATCCACAGCCTTCTATAGCTGTGATATTTACAAGTTTCTTGGCGTTAACACAGGTTTGTTAACATTTTAAGAAAACAGGTTGGTGAAATGCAAGAAATTTAACATTAGTTTTAGCGCTGTGACAATTGTTACGTTACATTTGTAAAGTCGATTTTAACATCTGTTGGTGAAATCGGGCATAAATCTGCGTTCATTAACTCGCCTAAAATAACTCACTGTGCTCGTATTTTATTGTATCTTTTTATCTATTATTCAGAAATCACTGCAAATATAAGCCATGGGGCTGGTATGGTTCTATAGAAGATAAACTTCATTGCTTTTCACGTTTTATTATTCAAAGTTGTTGTGGTTCCGCATTTCTACTGAAATCCGTTTATGTTATTTCTAAGTCGTCTAAATGAAAGATCTAATTTCAGTGTTACCTAATTTTGTCAGCCAGAATATAACCAATATGTGTATACCAAAAGTGACTTCTAGCAATACTACTTTAACAATGAAACTTCTCTGGAACTCAGATAGATAACACAATGTTTTAGTTTCTAAAATCATTTCTTCGGCTCTAGCAAACAAAGTTGTACGAGATAACACTGGCTCCTTTAGAAGTCTGAAACTGTTAGGGAACCCGCCCTCTGCTGTAATTATCTCTTGAGGTCCTAAAGCCTTTAGTGTCTTGTCACCACATTCCTACCTCCCGGGGAAGCGCCCGTCACGGACATAGGCACAAAAGATTTTATTATTCCTGGTGTTAGCTGTCCCCCTGTCTTTGTCAAAGCTTTCCTGAAACCTTTTTGAAAAAGTTGAACTTAAAAAGCCACATTTTTCCATGAGTGAAGCCGCGAACTGAAAACGTAGCAAAATACGAGCTGTTTGTTTTGTAAGTTATAGCCACCACTGTAAGGCATTAACCTGCTTTCGCCCTTTTTCACACAAAAAATGAATAAGGTCGCAAATCACAGTGAAGTTGAGAGAATAGCTGACCACGTAGCATCCGGTACATGAGAAATGGTCACCGGTCATCTGCTTAAAAGACCAGCACCGGAGTCAAGAGTTAGCGTGTAACCACCAAGGACCTATGAATTATTTTTAAAGCAAGTTCATCGCATCGGTTTAAAGGGAAACCAAGAAGGACTGCCTATTGATTTTGCTTCAGAGACCAGAACGCTCATGGCCTGTCATATTCACGACGTGCTACAGCTGCTCTATTTGTAATTCTGACATCATCCGAACACTAAGGCGAATCTGTTAACAACTCATTTTCTACTTTCGGGAAAAAGAAAGGAATGTCCGATAGGGAAGAGAATACTGTGTTTTAAATAGTATACGAGGTAAACGAAGCAACATTTCTAGCATTTGTCTTTTTGGATAAAGTATACTGTAGAATATGATAACAGATAGAAGAATCTCAAAATAATTTTAGAGTAGTTCAAAGCAAGTGCTTGATTACAAAACGTGTTTCGCTCACATGCTTTCTCTACTCAACTTACATAAACTACTCCTACAAACGCTTATTCTTCTGTTTTATATTACTCGAGATAAAACATTTGAAGAAATTTCTTCGTAAGTACGTTGGCGTGTCCTTAAAATAAGTTCTCCAATTTTATTTAATATAGAAAACCGTTTATTGAAAATTCATGTTATATTGGCGGAACTTACAGCTATTTTTAAACGTAATCAACATTGCGATCGATGCACTATTGCATGCGCTGTGGCAGTTTTTGTACACCCTTGTCATAGCACTCTACCGCCAAGTTGCACACGTAGCGCTTAACTGCGTTTTTCAAATCATCGTCGGTCTGGAAATGTGTTCTACCCAGGTGTGACTTCAACTCAAGAAACAGATGATAATCACTTGGATCTAAGTCATGACTCTATGGGGGATGGATGAGGATGTGCCATCCAAACTGGGCCCAAAGATCAGCCTTGCGATAATGCAAAATTTCGGTCAAAGTCTTGTCAATCGCAGTCTTACTAACTTCAGGAATAAGTTCGCACAGCTCGCGAACTGTCACACGCCAATCTTTAAGCATTTCTTGCTCCACTTTTGCAATTTCTTCGGCTGAAATCGAAGGCTGACCAGAACGCTGTTCGTCATGGACTTCTGCACGTTCCTTTTTGAATTCTCCGATCCAGTTTCGCATGATCTAGACGTCCATACACTGTGGCCCATAGACTTCGCATAACTGACGATGAATTTCATTTGGGGTAGTGCACTTGGCACTCAAAAAAACGGATCACTGCACGCAACTCACACTTGGCGGCGGAAATGATAGGAAGCTCCATCGCAAACGGCTGCCCAGCCAAGATTAATGGTTGCAACGGGTTCCGTGTAGTGGAGATTTGAATGGGTGAAACGAAGCTACACGCCAGTGTTGCCGGATCTCGCGTAATAGCATTCCTCACGGCTCCAGCGCCTTGGAGACCTTATTTTACGGACACGTCTCGCACAATGGGAGTGGGAAAATGTAGAAGGCTTAAAGTGAAGATCAAATACTTTAAGAGTTGGTAGCGCAGCGTAAACTGTAATCATTTTCAAATCCACAAATAATAAAGGATACTTAAAAATTGTTAACTGAAAGGAAAGAATGAAAGGGAGAAGGAGATATAGAAATAAGAAAAAAAATAAGGAAAGAAAGAAAAAAAGAAAAAAAGGAAAGAAAGAAAGAACGAAAGAAGGAAAGAAAGAGGGAAAGAAAGAAGGAAAGAAAGAAAGAAGGAAAGAAAGAAAGAAGAAAGAAAGAAAGAAAGAAAGAAAGAAAGAAGGAAAGAAAGAAAGAAAGAAACAGGAAAGAGAGAGAAATAAATAAATAAATAAATAAATAAATAAATAAATAAATAAATAAATAAATAAATAAATAAATAAATAAATAAATAAATAAATAAATAATAAATAAATAAAAATAAATAAATAAATAAATAAATAAATAAATAAATAAATAAAATAATAAATAAATAAATAATAAATAAATAAAATAAATAAATAAATAAATAAATAAATAAATAAATAAATAAATAAATAAATAAATAAATAAATAAATAAATAAATAAATAAAAGAAAGAAAGAAAGAAAAGAAAGAAGAAAGAAAGAAAGAAATAAAGAAAGAAAGAAAGAGCGAAAGAAAGAGAGAAATGAGAGAAAAGAAAGAGAGAAAGAAAGAGAGAAAGAAAGAAAGGAAGGAAGGCAGGAAGGAAGGAAGGAAGGAAAGGAAGGAAGGAACGAAGGAAGGAAGGAAGGCAGGAAGGAAGGAAGGAACGAACGAAGGAAGGAAGGAAGGAAGGAAGGAAGGAAGGAAGAAAGGAAGAAAGAAAGAAAGAAAGAGAGAGAGAGAGAGAGAAAAGAAAGAAAGAAAGAAGAAGGAAGGAAGGAAGGAAG